>CAKNWT010285838.1:0-17191 GCA_932066315.1 Andricus coriarius | reverse complement strand
GCCCATGGAGATGCTAAATTTTCAATTTTAACATTTTTCACTTTCAAATTATTTCAATTTATTTAAAGTAATTAACATTTTTTAAAGTTTCAGTATAAAAAAGTTTTAATATCACAATTCTTGGTGTCTAAAATTGCTTTTCAGTTTTAAATGAAATTCGCATTCTTTTAATTTTCAACGTTCCGTAGCAGAAATGTTTCCATTTTTGATGTTTTTAATGTAAAATTACTTTTTGTTTTGTATTTTTATTGGAATAATTCAATTATAATAGTTTAAAATCGAAACTTTTTTCACTTTAAACGGTGACTATGCTTGTGAATTTAGTTTTTGATCTTAGAACAATTTGTTTTTTCAATTTTAATATTAAATTATAATTTTCTGATATATAAACAGTTTAAAATTCTAGACTTTCAGAAGCTTGGACATTGAAAAATTCAATTTAGTTTTGAATTTAAAATTGTCATTTTAATCGCTTTTGAAATCGAAATTATTTGAAGTCACAAGTTTTTAATTTTGAATTATTCATCTTTGAACTCTTTTAATCGGAAATAATAATAATAATAATAATTTTCAAAATTATAATCTGAAAATATTTCATTTATAATTTTTTTAAATGATCCTATTTTCGAAATTTTAATCTGTATTCCTTCAGTTTCGAGATTCTTCAATTGAAAATAAAATCGTTCAATTCTGAACGTTTCCAATTAAAAAAGATGGAATTTAAACTACTTTCTAATGAAATTGTTTCATTTTCAACATTTTTGGCTGAATTCTTTTAGTTTTGAGAGATTCTGATTTAAAATTTGTTAGTTTCAAACACTTAAAATTTAAAATTACTCACTTGAAAAGTCTTTTACTTAGAAATTATACAAGTTCAATACCTTTTTATTCCATTCGAAATATAATTTGTCCTTTTTCAAATATTACTTTGCAGTTTACCTTTTCCAAAAACGTTTGAATCCTCTTCAAGTTCTCCGAGGCCACTATTTGATTTTTTCAAAAGAGATTGAAGCATCGCGCTGCCAATTCTTTGTCGAGACATTGTTTTGCAGTGTCAAAATAAAATTATTATCAAATAAGACAAATTACGATGCACAACAGAACCTCAAAATTGTAACGCTACACTGAACGATTCCAAGCCTCCTGGCTTACATTGTAAGAACAATGACAAGTAAATTTGATAATTTTTAACAAAACTTTCGTAAACTGTACTAATAATTAATAACTTTCTAATGTTTACTCCAGGCTTTTGCTTTTGTCAGTTTTTTAGTCTTGTTTGCGACTTTTCTAGACTTTCCTGCCTTTCCTGTCAAATAATGCGTTCAAATGCGTTTCATGAAATAGAACTTAGGTGACGCTAGTATTCTCGCGCCATTTTCCTGCCGTGTTTCAGCGCGATTCTCTTCAAAGAAGATCACGACAAAATGCAATATGAAAAAATGAAAAATTATTAGAATTAAAACTTGGGGCGTAAATTTAGTTTATTTTTTTTTTATTATAAAAAACTTACCTTAAAACAAATTTGACGTACTTGAACATTGAAGGACGTGAACTACGATTTTGAATATTTTTAATTATACAGCATGTGTACAAATTCTCGCAAGAGTTTTTCCTCCCATTCCGCCACCCTTAACACACTACCGCCACCCCATGATCATTATCATTATTTTGTGCATTTTTTTCGTTATTATTTTGAATGTTAAAAGAAAGAAAAAATATTTATTGAAAATCCAACCTTTCGATTTGGAAATTCATCTCTGCTTACAGCAATTTTTTACTAACAATTAATTTTTTGAGTTGAAAATTTAACTATTTTGTTTAAAATAAACTTTTTTGTTTTTAAATTTACATTTTCGGTTTCCGAATTCCACAGTTTTGCAGAAAGTTCGTCTGTTTATTTTAAAAATTGAAATGTTTGTTTAAAATTCGCCTTTTTGGGTTAAAAAATCTATTATGTTCGTATACAAAATTCAACCTTCTTGAAAATCCGTCTTTTCGGTTTAACAATTCATCTGTTATTGTAGCAGTTTTATCTTTTTTGAATAAAAATGCAACTGTTTGGTCAACAATTAATCTGTTTTCGTTGAGAATTCAACTATTTTGTTGGAAATTAGCCCTATTTGGTTGAATTAAACTGTCTTTGATTTAAAATTAAAATCTCTTTCCGTTAAAATATCAACTATTATATTTGTAGTTAAGAATTCATTGTTTTTATTGAAAATTCAACTACTTGGTTGAAAGTTAAACTACTTTGTTAAAAATTAACTTTATTATTTGAAGATCAATCTCCTTGGTTGTAAAATTTGTTTTCTTTTTTGTTGAAAATCAATTTTTTGAATTAGAAGTTTAGCTATTCCATTTGTGGTTGAAAATTAATCGTTTTTAGTTGAAAATTTAACAGTTTGTTAAAAATGAACTTTCTTTCAAAATTCATATCGCGATTTGAAGCATTCACTATGCAAAAACAAGAATAATTGACTAGCTAAAAAGAGTTTATAATAAATAATATTTATATCAAAAAAGTTCTAAATAAATAAAATTATACGTATTTCTTAAAATAAAATATACAATTTTTTATTTTGCGGTAGAAAAGTTTGATCTTATAATATTTGAAACAAAAGTTCTTAATTTTTAAGTATATTCACCTTCCATGTAATTTATTTTCTCCTCTTCATAAAAAATTTCAGAGAAAAATGGTAAACAAAGCCATGTTTAAGTGTGCTACTGCCATCAAAACGATTCTGAGACAGAAAAGATACCCTAATAGCACGGAACGTTCCGCGGGCACCTTCGGAACGTTCCCGGGAGGTGTAAAATGTCCACCGCTTGGGAACGTTCTAATGGAACATTCCATTGGGACCTGAGGGGAACCTTCCATTATTGTTATTTTTAACAACAATTATCTCGTAAACCGTAAGAGATAGGTGAAAATGGATATCATTTTTGATTTTTGAGTACCGCATATACTATATATAATATGATATCCATATCATAAACTGACATCGATATTGACCTATCACTTACGGTTTACGCGATATTTATGGATAATAATAACAACAACGGTAATTAATGTTTGGAACGTTCACGTGGAACGTTCCCAACCGGCGGAAATTTTACACCTCCCGGGAACGTTCCTGGAACGTTCCGCTGGAACGTTCCGAAGGTGCCCGCGGAACGTTCCAGGAACGTTCCAAAAACGTTTCGTGCTATTAGGGTATTAACAAAAAATGTTCGCTGAAAAAAAAACATTTCTTTACATTCTCATTCATGAGAGTGTAATGTAATCGCCCAAATTTTCGATCTCTGGGTTTTAACGGATCTTTACGTTTCGGCACTCACAGAGTCCGAAAATCATAACATTTTGTCGGTGTCTGTCTGTATGGTTACCTGAATTTTGTGGACGCGCTAACTTTTGAAGGATTTGTCGAATCGAGTGTTACGTCATGGAAAACGTAAAATACTTCCTCCTTAATTGAGTTCCTCGTTTTAGTTGAGATTGAAGATCTTGCACAGGGAAGAGGAAAGAGTAGCCAATAAACAAATTATAATTAAGATTCAACAATTTATTATATAAAAGGAAAATTAAAACTTATTAATTACAAAGAGCTAAATACCAGAAGTTGAAGGAAGACTTGCAGACTTTTCTGTAATCCTTGGCCAGTACCTTTAACGTAAAGGAAACTAATATATTATGGCTCAAGGGAGTTAGATAAATGAAATTCAGATTTATTTAAATTACGACTTACCGATTTATTTATTTGATTTAGGAATGAAACAAGACCTCGGTGTTGGTTCGGCTCTGCGTTCTCTGGTTAGTGGTGTAGGAGAAGGGGTTGTGCACTTTATGTATCTCTAGGATTGAGTAACTCCTCAAAAGGGTTTCAATGGTTGGTCCAATTCTGGATTAAATGGGTACGAAGTATTCCAAAAGATGGGAAATCCCAGATTCGGGTTTCCCAGTGCACAACACTGACACATGGACACACACACTAATGCGCGAGAAATACCGGTTGAGACACTAAACACTGGACAGCCGAATCCGAGAAAATCGTAGAAAATAGAGAAGAGCGTTGAACCGAAGTATAACTTGTAACTGGAACTGGAAACTGAAACTGACCCATGCTGGTCCTTTGGGTTTTTATCTAGGGCCTATCCCAACGTCGGTCTATATCTTAACGTAGGTGCATACGCCTACGTCACGAGTATATATAGATATACTATATGGCTGACAACGTTTTCAGTATCTCTATAGCTATGCCCTCCAGCTACCACGTGCTTCTATGCTCTATAGTCTCTGGCTAGACAGTACTCGCTACAGGTTACAACGTTATTACTATAGTCTATACATTTTCTCTCGTGTTGAATATATATAGTTATATTCTGCAGTCTACACTCTACAGCGTACAGGGTGCTGACTATCTATATACAGTAAAACCTCCAACATTTCAACGTCCTTGAAACGTAGGGATTCTTTATTTTCAATACTGGAGGGGGCCCCAACCTTACCGCGAGTGGGCAGTCTATTTTTATCAACGATATTCATTGGCTGCCCCGTTCTTGTATCGATGCGCCGCCTGTTGCTACTTTTTCAGACGAAAAGCGCGGGTAATTTGAAATCAAAAATAAATACTAACAATAATAATACAAATAAGTACACCCGACATTCCTAGAACTGCTGGCCCACGCAGTTTCTCAGCGCCTCAGCGCGTAGGGCGAGAGACGGTTGCCACTCTCGCCTCGAAAGGTTCAAATGCGCAAATACTCTGTCGCGTATGTATATTACGCAATATCGGTTCAGGCGGTTCTCGGCTTATTGCCCAGTTAAAAAAGTCGCGGTCCGTTTGTCTTTGTTGGCGTACGACAATGTGCCAACTAAAAATCAGTATTTTAGAATCAAAAAACGACGCAAATATTTTGCGGAATAGCGAGTTTTGTGGCATGACGTCGATAGGTGGAAATGCCAGCCGTTAGGAAGGTTAGTGCATGGTACTGCAACTGCATGCGACTTTTTGGAGAAAATCTCCGAAACGTGAAGGTAAGTTATAAAGGTCTGCATAGTAATCTTTTCAAGAGTAGAATGCATTTGCGCAATTTTGTTTCTTCATCATTTTATCGATTGAAGACCTTCCAGTTTCAAGCAACTGTCCAAAATTTGAGGTTAGAGTACCATTAACCTGACATTTAGGATATTTTATTTCATTTCGTGAAACTGAAAGGTCCTGAATCGACAAAAAAATGGAACATGACTGAAAAAATAGATTCTATACTTGAGAAATATTTCTATTTCTACATATATGACTTTTACGTTTATAATATTTTCTCGAAAACGTCGTGCGAAGTATTCCCATGAAGTCGTGAAAGATTTTTAACTCAAGGTTTCCCGCTCTTCGGGCTTCTTTTTTCAGTAGTCAGTCACAGACGCGGAGGAGAGTGTACAGGGGCCGTGGTGGGAGTTGATAGAACTGTGCAATTTGAGATAACCGTATGCAGAGGGCTTGAAATGTTGGGGTCTTGAAATGATGCAGCCTTGAAACGATGGAGGTTTTACTGTATATGGTTAGACTCTATACTCTACAGTGCGTAATATTCGCTCTATATTTATGAAGTATTTATTGTTAATATAATCATGCAAATATATAAATATATAAATAAATATACTAACATATATATACATATACATACATATATGTCACGGGACGTGACACGAGTCACCCTTTGATAAACTTTTTAAGGGTCCCAAAATGAAGGTTAAGTTCGTTAACCAGATATTTTGGATGAAAATTCAAAAAGTGAGCACATTTTGAAAATTTTTGAGACCACTTTTTTTCAAGATTTGAAAATTCTATGTACGGTTGTTAGTAGTGTGCAAAAATAGAAATGATTTATCCTAATGACATTTTTCAATAAAATCAAAATGATCAGAGTTATAGCATTTTCAAAATCCAAAAAAACAAACGAAAATTAACATTTTAAGCCGAACAACGCACGATATGAAAAAAAGTCAAGGGGAGGAAAACGTTTCTTTTTGAGAGCCGTACAAGATTATCATAAGAACTTTTTGAATTTTTTCGAAAAATCAAAAATTCAAATTTTGATCGCACTAAAAATAATAAAAAATCAAAAACTCCATTTTTCTGTCAAACTATGTAAGATACAAAAAAAGATAAGGAGATAAAAGTCGTGCACCTAAAAAAGATCTAAAAGTTTGTTATGAATTACTTTTTGATAGGATTCGTAGTTTTTGTTTTATTCGTGAAAACAACATTAAAAATAAAAAAATTAAATTTTTGGACAAACGACACAAGTTATGAGAAAAAAAAATATACTGAAGTTGCTCATCCAAAAAGCAGCTAACAATTTTTTATTAACAATTTTTCGATAGGACGCTTAGTTTTTGTTTTAATCGTAAAAAAAAAAACACATTAAAAACCAGATATTTCCAACCAAAATTAAAAATGTTGTGTCCAAGTTTCTTTTAGATGGGAGAGAGTCTTGAAAATTATTCTAATGAAATTTTTTATTTCGATAAAAATTCAAAAACTTATATGCTTTTCAACATTTTGAAAATTTCAGAAAAATAGAAAAAACAATTTTTTCTGTTAGATTGAAAAATTGCAATCAAAATTTTTACTAGATATGAAATATATTTCTAAACTATCCTCATAAAAAAATTGTATTCGATCAAAATTCAAAAAGTAAAAGCATTTTCAAATTTGGAAACGAAATGTTCCGTTTCATGTTGCTTGCATGGTTTTATTTTTTAAAAGCAATCGTCTGTATAACCTAACTGTTGGGCGCAAAGCGCGAGTATGGCAATGAGAATGTAATCGTCAAGGCCGCAGGTTCTTTGAGAACCCTCTTCAAAGTCAAATTGAAAAAAATGTGTTTAATTTCACTTTATCATTGTAGTTTATGAGGGGTTTGAATCACAGGTTTTTATTTGCGCGCTCAAACTGGGTGCATTCTCAGGGCAGCTGAGAATACAAATTATGGTCTATTTACACCTCCATTGCATGCAGACTGAAAATGTGTCTTTCTGTCACTCTATCACGTGAAGATGCTATTCATTTATCTCACTCTAGATTTTCCACCAAACCGGAAAATCTTCACGGACAGAGAAAAATCTAGAATGAGATAAATGCATGGCATCATCACGTGGTAGAGTGAGAGAAAGATTAAAGAGAGAAGTATTAAAGTCATCATGGAAAATAAAGATTGTACATTATTTTGTAATATCTGAATAAGCAGTACCAGATCGAGTTGGAGAAATAAATATAATATACATTAGATATAATAGTGTTGAACAAAATGTAGAAAAGTTCACATTTTGGACAAAATCGAGTGCGAAGCACGAGATACGTGATAAGAATGTATTCGTTAAAGCCGAAAGAGCTTCAAAGACCGAGCGCTTGGTAAATATATCATCGAGCGCGAAGCGCGAGAACCAACAGTCGCGCGCCCTAGGCGCGCTTAAACTTGAGAGCGTAGCGCGCAACGAGAATGTGCCCGCGCAGCGGGCATATTTTTTTGTGTATGTTTTTTCGCTAAAACAAAGAGTTTTCGAGAAAAATGGGGAAAGAGTCGTTTTATTTTCTTCACGCGCCTTGAACAACCTCTTAAGTATGTTTTTTGTTTAAAACAACAAATGGGATTTTATTTTTTTCTCATATTTTGGTACCTTATAAGCGCTACTTTGAAATATTTTGCAGGTCTTACCACATAATAGTTTTTCTTAAACCGAAAAAATTACAGCCTATTTTTTCATTTTAAGAAAAAAAGAATAGGGGTTAACTCACTACAATATTTATCAATATTTGCACCAATTAAAAAGTAAAGTTCATGCCCTCATACTTATTCCGAGAGGGTATTTTATTTTTGTACCATTAATTGTAAGCTTTTATAAAAAGATTGTTGGTGATAAATGAACTTTAAAATTATACGACCAATTTGTTCATTATAACCTGCCTGTACATAATTTTATTTTAGGCTTAAAAGAGTTAAACAATATATTTTAAGTTTTAAACAGCTAAAGAACACAGAATGTAATAAAACATAATCTGTTACGCTTTCCAGAGTTTAATTTCTTTTTCTCGAGCGTTTACTACGGTTTTGAAAAAAGAATGTTATGAGATTCCGATGCTTATATAAATCATTAATGTCGTATATTTTCTAGTGGAGTAAGTTTACTCAGTGTAAATAAATTATTAGTTTGCATTATCCGTTATTACCGACTGAGTTTTGCACACTTGCTACAGAGTTATCTTTGAACCTTGAGAGTAATATAAGCGGCGCTGCGGTCATATTCTAAACAGTACCACTGCTTCGTCCATTTCTGTTCCTCCTATCACTTTCAATCGGCAGTTTTATTTATTTATTGCATTTGGAAATACAAGTGCAAGCATTTTTTGCATTTTAAATTCATGATAATATCATGTGATGGTATTTTCGCCTATCGGAAATTCACTATAGACTTCCATTTATCAGTGCAAGCCATTCAAGTCATAAGTCTGACATCTGCTTAGTGGACAGCACAATTTTATAAATAAATGATTTGCTTTTGAAAATATAAACGCTACCACACCAGGCAGACCTACCCTGACGTATATTTTATCATATTATAAAATTTCAGCCCATTATTTTCAGTTTTTTTACAAATAGGACCGTTTATAAAACATACATGGGACAGTGACGTCACTGTTGATCACTTGCCCTTGATAAAAGACGTCATCAAACTCATTCAACCACGGTGCTCTGCCTAGATAAAAATCATTTAAAAAAGAATTACCTAGTAATTTCCATACATATGTGCACAAATGAGGCCACACCCCTGATGAAAATGTTTTGACGATGCCCTTACCAATAGAATTTATTTTACTTACATTATTTTGTAATGATTCAAAAACTTAATAATTAGTTTCGTCAAGCTTATGCTCCCATTGTTCTTTCTCAAATGTAAGTTTGATAAAAAACATATCTTGGAAATATATGATACATATGTGCGCAAATGAGGACTGATCCATTCCTAGTTAGATGATTAGTCATTACAATTAGTCGCGCAAATGAGGACTGATCCATTCCTAGTTAGATGATTAGTCATTACAATTAGTCATGCAGTCGTGTCCCACTGGTATATGCATCTATTAAAATTCATCAAATATTTTTTAGGGAGCACTTTTCAATGCAAACATACCCCTGATGAAGAAATTTGGACAACCCAGTGGGCAAAAAAATTAAGGATGTCCTAGAGACGTCTTAGGGACGTCCCTAAGACGTCTTTTGGTACATGTCTTTTGGACATCCTAGGGATGCTCTTAAGACGTCTAATGTCAGTCCGAAAGATGTCCCGAGAACGTCCTATGTCTTTAAGACACCTTTAGGACATCTTTAGGACATTAGACGTCTCAGAGACGTTGTTTGGACTGACATTGGATGTCCTAGGAACGTCCCAAGGACGTGATTTGGATGTTCATGGTTTTGTGCCCACTGGGAAAGAACATAAAAATAGGATACACGCTTTAACTAGAGCGTTGTCAAATTTATTCGACAAGGATCTTTTTTGCAAACTAAAAATAATCACCCCAAACACCTTCAGAAGACTTTAGTAGATGTCTGACGTGATTACTTTTAATTTGAAATTTTTTGGCTCTTATAGTTGCAGGCAACTAGGATGAGTTTTGATAAATGTACTAGTCGTAATTTTTCGGGGTAGCTCAAAGTTACAGTGAGGATGAGGATCACGTGTGGAAAAATATCATGACGATCTGAGGTCGGGCCCGCGCCAGGCCTAGCGATCTGAAGTCCGTCAGGCCACGACGCGCAAGCCTGGCGCAAGCCAGCCGCGTGGTACGCGCCAGACCAGATGGTCGAGGTTAGGAGAAGTAAAATACTTTTTTTTGAAAATGTTTCTGTTTCATTTCGCATCATTTCAGGCATCTTGTCAAATTTTGAAACCACAAAAAAAATTTTGCATTGACACTTAGAAAATTTTTAGTCATGCCCTACAGGCCCGCGGAAGGCCTGCGCCATGCCTGGCGATGAAGACTACGAGAAATAAAATACTTTTTTATGCCAGGCGATCAAGTCTATGGGAAATAAGATACTTCTTCTGATGATGTTTCTTTTTCATTCTGCATCATTTCAGACATCTTGTCACATTTTTTTAAACCTTTCGCCTTGCATTATTTGAATTCTAGGCCAACTGCATCGCTGACGCCGCCACACGGCGACCGTCATCTCTCATGACAATATTTTCCATAGGCCTACAGAGTGATTTGGCATAGGGCTGGTACGAAGTTACGCGTCGCGAGTCAATTTCTGAGCAAAGATCTCAAATTTTCTCATTTTTCTTGAAAATTCATTAAATCCAAGCCATTTTTCAATTTTGGTGTTGACTTCAGTGCACAATGCACGAGGATATGAAGAAAAGAAAAGGTATGTTGAGGACAAATTTACGAATATACGTACAAATTTATGGAATATATTTGGTTATGTTTGCACGTGGACAATTTTTATTTGTTTCATTTATTACTCAACGACGACAGCTGACCTGGATCGTGGATATTTTTACGGCAAAATATTCTTTACTGGACGCGAAAACGTTTCTTCTTCGGATGGAGATAATTCTATGGAAGAAAAAGACAGTGAAAAGCTCTTGATTGATGTAATTCCTGGAAGCTGGATTCGTTATAACAAAACTATCCAATCTTGTATGACTGATTTTCCACCAGTACCTTAGGAAAACTCAATAATAAGAGAGCTTCATAAGCTTGTCAAGAATTGCTCACCTTCTTTGGACATTTGGCCTGACTTCGCAGTAGATTTGAGAGGACGAGCAGGTTAGTATAAAATTGATAACAAATACTGAAGAAATGTCTAAAAATATGCGTGTATATTATGATAATTTTAAGTATATAGATATTCAATCATTTTGTGTGTAGATACGTATTCCGAAGCTCTGAAAAAAGTGCAACTTTTGCAAACGACTAGAGTATATGTTTACTTGACTGATACCGATCGGTCACCATAAAAAAAAAGTAGAAGAAGAAACGCTCCGAAAATAACTGAAGCCTCATAAGATAAAGTCGGATCTTCACAAGGTGGCGCAGCTTTTGAATGAAGTAACTGAGTGGACAGTAAAATCAACTGACTGATAAGCATGTGAAATTTCTGAGGATTATCACGATTCAACTCGAAGTCCAGGAGACGGTACGAGTGGATCGAATGGGAAAAGAAGTTAGAATCTTATATAACGATTGCAGATCCTTTGATTTCACTTCTTTTAGAATTGTTTTGTTCCGAACGTTTCTCGAAATGTCATTTTTTCATTAGAAAAGAAGAAAGAAGAAGAGAAGAAATGCACAGTTTAGTGGGACAATGAAAGGTATTCTTTATGATTTTTCGAAACTTCCTCAAATTTTTGAATCTGATGGACAGGGTAACCACCGTTGGATTCCGGTGTACACCTGCTCTTAAAGTCTTTATGGTCCATTGAGTCCTTGAAGCCCTTAAAGTTTCTTGAATTCCATTGAAGTCTTTAAAGTCCCATTCAAGTCCTTTGAAGTCCCCTGACGACGTTGAAGTCTTTAATGTCCATTGAAGTCCCATTGAATCTCTTGAAGTGTTTAAAATCCCATGAAGTCTCATGAGGTGTTAGAAGTCCCTTGAAGTCCTTGAAGTCCCTTGGAGTCCTCGAAGTCCCTTCAAGTCCTTGAAGTACCTTGAATTCCATTGAAGTCTTTGTAGTCCCATTTAAGTCCCATGAAGTCCGGTGTTCACTCAAAGAGACTAGTGGTTAACCCATCGAAACTGATGTACGATCAACGCTATAGTTTATTTCAACATTTTGATAAGTCGCACATTTTTCAGGAAGAACGTGTTCGAGTGCAGCAAGATGAGAAGGGATTATTTGTATTTTCTCACTAATAAAGAAAATTAAATATTCACCAAGGATTAATTTTTTCCTGTCATTGCCTTATCTAATTCACGCGCCAGGCTAGCGGCGAGTCTCGCGCCTAGCTTGCAGTGGGCAAGACCGTCCAGCCCAAGTCTTGACAAGAGCGTTACACTTCTGGCCTGCGCCAAACCAGACCGATTGGTCAGGGGAAAGCTTACCACGAGCCTCGCGCCAATCTCGCCGCGAGTCGCGCGGCTGGCCAGCAGCGAGTCACGCGCCTGGCCCGCCGCGAGACTACCGTCATGCTCAAGTCTTAACAAGAGCGTTTCGCTTCTGGCCCGCGCCAGGCTTGACCATCTGGCCTGCGCCAGGGTTCAAGCTTTCACGGGCAAGCCTGGCGCGGGCTCACGCCATGACTTTCTTCTACACGGGATATATAAACTAAATTAATGGCAAGGTGCCTGGAATGACTATTTTTCAATACAAATTTTTTTGCCGTTTTAATTGAAGGCAATTCAAAAGGAGTTTGTTGAATTTTTTACGTCATAGAAAACGCAAAATACTTCCTCTATAATTGAGTTCTTTGTTTTAGTTGAGATTGAAGATCTCGCACAGGGAAGAGGAAAGATTATCCAATAAATGAGTTATAATTGAGATTCAACAATTTATTATATAAAATGACAATTAAAACTTATTGATTATAAAGAACTTAACACCAGAAGTTGAAGGAAGACTTGCAGACTTTTCTCTAATCCTTGGCCATTACCTTTAAAATGAAGGAATCTAAAATATTACGGCTCAAGGGAGTTAGATCAATGAATTTTAGATTTATTAGAATTATGACTTACCGATTTATTGATTTGATTGAAGAACCAAATGAGATCTAGGTGCTGGTTCGTCTCTGAGATCTCTGAATAGTGGTGTGGAAGAAGGGGTTGTGCACTTTGATGTAGTTTTAGAATTGGAAATCCTCAATTGGTTTTATAAAAGGGTTTTACTGATAATCAACTGTGGGTCCAATTCAGCATGGAATTGGTTCAAAGTGTTCCAAAGATGGGAAATCCCAGATTCCGGTTTCCCAGTGCACAACACTGTCACAAAGGTACACACACTAATACGCGAGAAATACCGGTTTGAGACACTACAAACTGGACAGTCGAATCGGAGAAAATCGTAGAAAAATAGAAAAGAGCGTTGAACTGAACTATAACTTATAACTGTGATTGAAACTGAAACTGCAACTTAAAACTGACCCATGCTGGTTCTTTGGGTTTTTATAGGGCCTGTTCCTACAATGCTTCGCTGTCTACATGGCTGACGTCACAGGTGTAGTCGACTAGCTATTATATATATATAGATAAACTCCATGGCTTGCAACGTTTTCAGTATATCTATAGCTATGGCCTCCAGCTTCCACGTGCTTCTATGCTCTATAATCTATGATTACACAGTACACGCTACGGCTTACAACGTGCTTACTAAAGTCTATACTCTACTCTCGTGCTGAATATATGTATACCCTAGCGGACCGAATGAACGGAACGGATACGCTACAGCGTATCGCTATAGTATCTACATCGTATCCCCTCCGTATCATGCAAGAAAAACTCATTAAAAAGGGAAGATGAACATTTAACTTGTTGAGATTCGGATTCTACGTGAAATTTTGGGTTAGAAGGTCACGGAGTAATTGCAATAGTTTTTCTTGAAACGATACAAACTTTAAAAAAATATAATACCTATCGACAACGTGGGCTGAAGGCGACTTCAAGCGTCCATAATCAAACATCCATCATCGTTTAAGCAGTACTCCTTAAACGATTATGGATGCGCTTGAAGTCGCCTTCAGCGCACGTTGTCGATAAGTATTATATTTTTTTGAAGTTTTTATCGTTGCAAGAAAAACCATTGCAATTACTCCGTGACGCTTGAGGTCTCATTTCATATAATTTTGTTATAAAATTCTTTAGGTAATCGTCATAAGTTTACAATTATTCTTGCTTTGATAGAGGTTCATTTGATGGCTGACGAGCTAATTTACCGAAAACTAATTCATACGTCTAACATTTTGTATCTTCGTAAACACTTGTATTGTAAGAAAACATGGCTAATTCAAGCCAATCATCCCATTCGTAATTTTTTGAAACAAATTGTTTAAGGTATTCCGCTTACACGTGATGTGATCGTTTAAGAGACCCATTTGATTGTGGATGGAATGTTGTTGTTTTAAATTGTCTAATTCTAAAACGTTTTGCCATTCTTCTCACTAAATTACTTAAAAAATTTGAACTTTGGTGAGTCAAAACTTCTTTTGGGGAACCGTAAATGCATATACATTTTTTAACCAAAATATCAGCTACTGTTGAAGCTTTCGCGTCCGGAATTGCTAGAGCTAAAGCATATTTTGTAAAATTATCTTGAATAGTTAAGATATCTACGCTACCTAATGTTGTTTGTGGAAGTGCCCTTGAAAATTTGCGGTCGCACTTGCGGCCGTATTTGCGGGCGCGTATAAGAAACAGCATTTGCGCTCGCATTTACGGCCGCATTTCGAAATATTATAAACCGTTAAAAAAATTTGCGTTGACTTAATTTTCTATTTTCTGAGGTTTAATTAAATAAGGCAACCATGAACACTGAAAGAAATAGTTTGAGGCTAGTAGCAATCCGAGTTTGCTTGAGAATTTTTAGCCGAATTAGAAAGAAAATTCTGCTGTCTCAGCCATACGAATTTGAGCATTATCACCTACGTATAAGGAAATCATCAAGGCTAATATGTCAAGGAAAGTTTGTTTGACTGAAATAATAGTTGAGAAAAGTGTCGAATAACCAATATGATTAAAATATCCAAATGTTATGGTGTAGGTACGAGCATTCTATGGCTCGGTCTCATAGCCGTATTGAACACATAATTTTATCAACTATCTATTTGAAATAACTGTACTGGGCGCGTTTATGTGATGCATGACATTTTTAAATTGATGATTATTGATATTTTTAATATCTGAAGGATAACCAGGTTAAAAATAGAATTTTTCGATACAAGTGCGCAATGATGGCAATTCCCACACAAAGGGCAAGTCGACGTGAACCGAAGATAAACCGAAGGCTGAGTGGTGTGCCTTCCCATGAGTGAGTCATTTTTATCTTTGCGCACGAGTGTCGAACTCTATTTTTTGTTATATCTGCATGTGAAGTGTCTTTTGCGCTCCCTGTACAGGCATCCAGAGGAGGCTTTGGCGAATAGTGCGAGAAAGTCTGGTTTCGGTGCCTATAGATGGTGCGCGAAAGGGCTTTTCCGTGCAGGTGTTGCAAAAAATTTATTATTAAAAAAATTTTTTTTTTGCAAAAAGGACGATGCGCGGCTGAGAAGCCGGTAAGGAAGAATATTTTGGATAACAAAGTAATTACTATCATTACAAAATAAATAAAATGTCGACCGGTGATAATCGCTGCTGAAGAATTAATTTTGTATGAGTTTAATTTTATCTCTCTTCAATACTAGCCCTACTAGCAATACCTACTAGCAATACTAGCCCTAGCCCTGTGCCTGACCAGTTAGTCTTACCGAAAAATCCGTAATACTAGACAGTGCCAAAATTAGGAAATACCAATAACTTAATATAATTGAAAATAATAATGTTCATCAATATATGCCAATTAATTGTCAACAACTTCCGTAATTGCAAACTTGCGAAAATCTGAGTAAGCTCATTCGCAACCCCTGCTTGCTTTTCGTTAATGTTACAACGCGAAAAAGTAGTGTATTGGGATCTTGAATAAGTATAATTAAATTAGTATAGATAGACATGCAGCTTGGTTACTGGGACTCAAAAAAAATGTTATAAAAATTTCAAGATTGCAGATTACAGGGACGATGAAGATAACGATGGTGAAGATGACGGTAATGGTGATGATGAAGAAATCAATCAAGGATATGAATTTCCCGTTGGACTGGGAGCAGATAATCGACTGCTGGAAAATTATCTTGAAGATGCTACGGAGAATGTCCTTCCCAACAACGAATTAATGAGAGTGTTATAAGCAGACGGCATTTTGGCGATTGTTGACGCACCGAAAGTTGTCAATCGCGGTGAATTACTTTTAACGTTAATTAAGTACACCATTGTGTACGAGCTAACACACACTGATTTTCTTTTCTTCGGATTTTGTAACTTAACACGGAATCTGTCCATATTGCGGGGGTACGTAGTTATTTTCGTATCTGTGGATCGGCAAAAAATGCCCAATTTGCAAAAAAGTAATTTCACTTCGCCATAGAGTGTTCAAAACATTCTACTCGACATTTGACATAAAAAGTAACATACAAACATTATTAGAGTATAACGATGAGTACTATCACCATGTAACACGTGAAAGAAATCATCAACCTGGTGTTTATACAGATATATATGATGGGAAGGCGCATAGAGATTTTACGAACAGCTTAGATCCTGAAAGTAGAAAAAATTATCTAACTTTCACGTTTCATTGCGACGGAGCAGTCAAATTTGAAAGGTTCAACGGATCCTATGTATCCACTTTATGTAATCCTCAGTGAGTTACTCATGGAGGCTAGAACAGCAAGCGTTATAGTTTGTGCCTTTTGGTTTGGAAAAGGCAAACCGGACATGAATGTTTTTCTTCAAGCGTTTGTCAAAGACATCAATTCTATGGCAAACTCAGAAATTTCATGCAACATGCGAAAAGAAATGCGACTTGTTAAACCTTATGCAATTTGTTGCTGCGTGGATTCGGTTGCGCGAGCATCTATGCAAGGTATCACCCAATATAACGGCTTTTACACCTGTAGTTGGTGCCTAGACCGAGGTGAAAAGGTAACCAATGCCTAAAATACCGGAATCGCTTGAAGTATCCTATTGTAATTCCTCACCCTCATCAGCGAACTGAAGAAAAAATGCTGCGATCTATGAGTTTAATGGTATATCTTTCAGATTCTGCCAATCCAGTGTCTGAAGAAGTTTTAAATCATATTTCCAGAATACAGCTGCAAAAATGAAGTCCTTTGAATGAAATTAATTCTATGTCTGTAGAATTTTTTAATCCTGCCGATCCTAAGACTTCCGGAACACATGAGCTGATGGCTAATCTTATGAATCCGGTTCATTAATTAAATCCTACGAATCCTGGTAATTCTTCAGATCGTGACTGTGCGTATGGTACCCCTAGCGGACCGAATGAACGGAACGGATACGCTACAGCGTATCCCTATAGTATCCACATCGTATTTGCTCCGTATCATGCAAGAAAAACTCATTAAAAAGGGAAGATGAACAT
>CAKNWT010285829.1:0-11524 GCA_932066315.1 Andricus coriarius | reverse complement strand
AATAATGAATTCAAGTTAACAAAATAATTGTTTAAACAATTTATTATACTTATTAATAATATTAAATTTGAATAATGCTAGAAAGACGCCGTTTTTTTAATTTCTGGCTTTTTGTTTAATTTTCATTTGGAGCGAAGTAATAATAAATTCAAGTTAACAAAATAATTGTTCAAACAATTTATTATCTTTGTTAATAATATTCTCTTTGCTTAATTGATAGAAAGTTGCTGTTTTTTCTGAAATTTTCAACTGTTTGTTTATTTTTTATTAGGCGTGACTTAATAACTAATTAAATTTCGCAAAAATAATTGTTTAAACAAATTATTATTGTTTATGACTATCTTCATCTATATCGATTGCGCCTGATAGGTGCGGTTTATCGGCAATTTTTACCTTTCTGTTCTTTTTTCACTTAGTGAGTTAATGATTAATTCAAGTTAACACAAAAGTTGTTTAAACAATACAATATTGTTTATAACTATCTGTTCTTAGATAAGTGCTAGAAAGTGGCGGTTTTTTCTAAAATCATTCACTTTGCTCCGCCTAATTAATTACTAAGGATTATTAAATAAACATGAGAGAAAACTATATTTTATATAATCCCTTTCATTTCTGTGAATATATATTCTGATAATTTAATATTGTGAAATAA
The DNA here is from genome assembly GCA_932066315.1 of Andricus coriarius. Lineage (NCBI taxonomy): Eukaryota > Metazoa > Arthropoda > Insecta > Hymenoptera > Cynipidae > Andricus > Andricus coriarius. The sequence continues at coordinate 10,872 of CAKNWT010285829.1, read as the reverse complement.
AACAGATATTTAAAATACGCTTCAAATTTTCTACGCGGATCATATGAATACAACTTTCCCTTGAATAAATTACTGAGAGACTTCAGTGAGGTGTCAGAAATGCAGCGATTGTTATTGTTATTCCATTCTTTGTTTTTTCCTTTTGTGTAAAATAGCATTTTTTTTTTATAAATTATTTTTTTTAAAGATTGGGAAAAGAGCAAAAATAATTAACTTAAAACAACAATACCAGTCGAAAAATCATTTTTGTTGTGGTTGACTTATTATACGTTCATAAATAAAGAGGCGATGCAAATTCAAAGATTTTAGAAAAAACCGCCAATTTCCAGCACTTATCTGAGAAACGATAGTTATAAACAATATTGGATTGTTCAAACAACTTTTCGGTTAACTTTAATTAATCATTACCTCACTAAGTGAAAAAGGACAGAAAGGTAAAAATTTCTGATAAACCGCAACTATCAGGCGCAACATTCTACCATCTAAGCAAAGAGAATATTATCAACAATGATAATAAATTGTTTAAACAATTATTTTGTTAACTTGAATTCATTATTACTTCACTCCAAATGAAAATTAAACAAAAAGCCAGAAATTTAAAAAAAACCGCACCTTTCTAGCATTATTTAAATACAATATTATTAATAATTATGATCAATTGTTTAAACAATGATTTTGTGAACTTGAATTTATTATTACTTCACTCCAAATGAAAATTGGACAAAAAGTCAGAAATCTAAAAAAAAAACCGAATCTTTCTAGGATTATTCAAATATAATATTATAACTAATTATAATACATTATTTAAACAATCACTATTGTTAATATTGATGAACTGTCACTTCCATCTAATTGAAAATTGGACAACAAATGGAAAATTTGTGAAAAAATCGCGTCTTTCCAACTCCATTCTATGAGAAAATTGCTAAAAACAATAATAAATTATTTAAACAATTCATGGAAATATCTAATTTTTAATATAAAGTAATATTTCATGTATAAGAAACAATTCGCATAAAAGAAACCGCAAAAAAATCATAATTAGCGCCAAAAACTCGCAAAACCCATTTTTTCACTTATGGGGTTTCTTTGGGACCCTATAAAACAGACTTATGGGCGTGATATTTTATTCGTATTCTATGGCTAATTGTGAAGAGAAATGTTAAGTTTCAACTCGATTGAGATAATATTGAGGATTCTGAATAAGATTTACAAAAATGTCTTTTTTTCTTATGGGAAATGCATGTTAAACTTCATGGGGCTTGCGGCACCCCTAAATATCATTTTTTTTCAAAACAAAAAAAATGGATTTATTTTTGGGTGGACTCGAACAAATTTGGGGGGTGTCCCCATAAAAATTCGAAGCAAAACATTTTTGGACCACCCTAAGGTAACATTGATGAAAGGAGGAGGCCGAAAAAAAATTAAAGTCGATTTGTTTATTTGTAGAAAAAAATCTGCTAACCGTAAAGGGTTTTCAGTCAAAATAGGGAGAGTTTTTTTTCTGTAAAGATTACCGAATTTTCAGTAATATTATTTTATTATCCGTTAAACATGTGTATTGGCAATACAAAAGTTGAATTTTCAAACGAAAAAGAGGAATTTTCAGCAACAACAAAGAAAAGATAATAACTCAATCTAAACTGGAAAAGTTAAATTTCGAGCTAAAAATACTACTTTTTAACAAAAAACGAATTTTCAACTGAAATGTTGAATTTTGCATCAGGAAAGACACACACATCTAGGAGGGGTAAATTTTTAACCAAGAACTTTTTTACCAAGAAATATAAATGTTCAATTCAGAAAAACGATTTTTCAAGAAATCAGTTATTTTTTCGACTATAAATGTGAATTTTCACCCAAATATTTGAATTTTTAACCACAATCAAAATTTATTATTTGTCCAGAAGTTGTATTTGCAATGGAATAGTTGAATTTTTAAACAAGTGGAACGAATTTTTAACCTAGTATATGAATTTGCAATCAAATAGTTGAATTTTCAGCAAAAAAAGATTATATTTCAACCAAAAATGGAAAAATTACATTTTCAGTTAAAAATATTAATTTTCAATAGAAAAACGAATTTTCAACCAGAGAGATGAATTTTTCATCCAAAAAGACAAATTTTCAACAAATGAAGATTTTTTAGTAATGGAAAAAAAGTTTACCCAAATTGTTGAACTTTAAAGTAAAGAGGACGAATTTTCAAACAAAAAAGAAATAACTTCAACCACGAACAGTTACATTTTTAATTAATTAGTCTAATCGGCTAGCCAAAAAGACGACTTTTTTAGAAGACTGTTGAATTTTCAACCAAGAAAGAGGAATTTTAAACCGAGAAGTTTTCGACCAAAAAAGATCAATTTTCAATCCAGAAAAACGAATTTTCAACAAATCAGTTGAATGTTCGACCAAAAAAAAAATAATTTTCAACACAATATACGAATTTATTTATTTTTATCGTATGTGAATTTTAAATAACAACCAAAAGTTATTATCAGCCAAGCTGTTGTATTTACAACGAAATAGTTCCATTTTTAAACAAAAGGGACACATTTTCAACAAAATAGTTGAATTTTTTACCAAATTTAACCAAATAGTTTAATTTCCAACAAAAAAAACATGAATGTTCAACGAAATATATGAATTTTCAAACAAATAGTTGAATTTTCAACAAAAAACTCAAATTTTCAACAATGAGTGGGAAAGTTAAATCAGTAATAAATGAAAAACTTAAATTTTCAACCAAAAATGGAAAAGTTAAATTTTCAATCAAAGATAATAAGTTTTAGTTCAAAAAACGAATTGTTAATCACAGAGATGAATTTTTCATCCAAAAAGATGAATTTTCAACAAATAAAGATTTTTGTAGTCAAGAAAAAAAAGGATTATCCAAATTGTTGAACTTTCAAGCCAAAGGACGAATTTTTAAACTAAAAAGAAATAACTTTAACCACAAACAGTTGCATTCTTAACAAAATAGTCGAATCTGCAAGCCAAAAAGACGACCTTTTTAGAAGACACTTGAATTTTCATCCAAGAACTTTCCTACCTAAAAAGATAAATTTTTTATCCAGAAGGACGAATTTTGAACAAGTCATTTGAATTTTCGACCAAAAAATGAATTTTTAATCAAATATTTCAATTTTCAATAACACCCAAAAGTTATTATCAGCCAAAAAGTTCTATTTGCAACGAAATAGTTGAATTTTTAAACAAAAGGGACGAATTTATAACAAAATAGTTATATTTTTAACACGACTTAACGAAATAGTTTAATTTCCAAACAAAAAAGAGGAATTTTCAAACATATAGTTGAATTTTCAGCAACAACAAAAAAAAGTTAATGTTTCAAGCTAAACTGGAAAAATTAAATTTCCAGCTAAAAATACTAATGTTTAACCAAAAATTAATTTTCAACTGAAATAATGAATTTTGCATCAGGAAAGACTTTCAACCAAACAGTTTAATTTTCAACCAAAAAAGAGGAATTTTGAAATAAATTGTTGAATTTTCCACTAAAAAATTTAACATTCAACCAAGTAGTTAACATTTCAGTAAAAAAAGACTAATTCAAAAAATATAATCGTTGATACTTCAATTAACAAAAATGTATAATTTTTAATTAAAAAACAGTCAAATTTAATTAAAAATATGAATTCTCAACGAAAAATCTAATATTTTCATATCAACCAAAAAGGATTTAATCTCAAAATGAAAAACTGTTAATTTCTACAAAAATACATGAATTCTTAAACCTAAGAGACGATTTTTCAACCAGGAAAGATATTCCAGTTAAAACAGAAAAAATATTTTCATAAAATTGTTGAATTGTCAAATCAAAAAGGCGAATCCTCTAGTGAAGAGTTGAATTCTCAGCCCAAAAATATGAAGTTTCCACCAAAAGTTGAATTTTCTGCGAAAATATTAGAATTTTTAACCTAACAAGACGAATTTTCAACAAAACAGTTGAATTTTTGGTTAAGTAAATTTGAAACTAAAAACGATCAATTTTCAATAAAAAACGACGAATTTGCAACAAAATCAAGAAAATTAATTTTCTACTACTAAAAAAATAATTTACAATAAAATACATACATTTTCCACCAATAATGAATTTTCAACCAAGCATATTAATTCTTTACGAAAAAAGTAAAATTTTCCACAAGACACATGAATTTTTAATTGAAAACTATTATTTTTCAACCCAAAATTGAACAGGTAAATTTTCAATTACAAAAATTAATTTTTAATCAAAAAAAGGCGAAACTTTCAACAAAATAATAAAATCCTCAAAGAAAACAAATTCAACTAACAAGATATATTTTTTTTCAAAACTGGAATAGTGAAACTTTCTGTTAATAGGTTAATTTTGAATAACAAAAAGTAATTTTAGACAATATATTTACATTTTCAATCAAAGATCTTTAACCAAAAATATTAATTGTTAACATATTAGTTAAAATTTGAACAAAGTAGTTGGATTTTCAATTAAAAAAGATATTTCAACCAAGAAAAGATTAAAGAACGCATTTTCAACAAATTAATTAAATTTGTTACCAAAAGAGATAAGTTATCTAGTAAAATTATGAATCTTCAAAAAAAAGTTTAACCAAAAGAGATCAATTTTCAACTAAAATGATGAATATACACTTAAAAACGTTAAGAATATTTAAAAAAAAAAAGACAAAATAAGAACAAATTTTCAATAAAATAATATGAATGATGAATTTTCAACTGAAATGATGAATCTTCAACCAAAAAATTTCATTTTTGACAAAGTAGTTAAAAATTTAACCAAGTAGGTGAATTTTTAACTAAAAAAGAGATATTTTTAACCAAAAATGGAATAGAAAATGTGAACTGCATTTGGACAGTAACTAAAGAAGTAAAGATTTTTAGAGTTACTATTACTGAAAATTTTTTTTCCATGCTTCCTCTTCCCTCACTTCCCCACTTCTCCGACTTCCCGTACTCTCATTTCCACCACTTCCTCACTCCTCACTTCCACTTTTCTTATTTTTCCTGCTTCCATAACCCTCACTTACCCTTCCGATTTCCCCATACTTTCTCTATCCTCATTTCCCTCCACTTCTACGACTTCCCCACCCCTCACTTCCTCCACCCTCATTTTCACTACTTTTCCACCCGTTACTTCCACTTCCCCCATTTCCTCAATTTCCATACCCCATAGTTCCCCTCCCATATTTTCTTGTAATAATTTCACACCTTTTATTTCCTCCCACTTACATAATTTCTCCCTCCTTCTACGACTTTCTCACACCTTAATTCTCCTACTTTTACACCTCTTACTTCGATTCTTGATTTTTCCTACTTCATCACCCCTCACTTCTACTCTCATTTCCACTACTTTTCCACCCGTCACTTCCACTTCCTTCATTTGCCCTACTTGCATAGCCCTCACTTCCTCCAACCTCATTATCACTACTTTTCCACTGGCCACTTTCACTTCCCTCATTTTCCCTACTTCCATACCCCTTATTTCCCCTCTCACATTTTCTTATACTTTCAAACCTTTCATTTCCTCTGATTTTCACCACTTTTCCACCCTTAATTTCCCCTACTTCCTCACCCTTTACATCTCCTACCCTCATTTCCACTACTTTCCCTCCCATCATTTCCTCTACTTCTCCACACTCACTTGTACTCCACTTATTTTTACTACTTTCCAACCCCTCTATTTTAAACCCATTATTTTCGAAACTTCCACCATTCTCATTTACCCCATTTCCGACTTCCTTACCGCTAATCCCTTACTTTCCCATACCTTAATTCTAATTCCCTAATTTTCCCAACTTTCGCACCCCTAACTCTTCCTACTCTCATTTTCATTACTTTCCCTCCCATAATTTACACGACTTTCCCACCCCTCACTTTCACACCCTTCATTTTTCCTACTTTCTCACCGCTTACTTCCCCTCCCATATTTTCCACTACTTTGCCTCCTATAATTTTTCTTCACTTCCCCTTCTTGGAAAAAAGTACGACGGACTGGCGCACAGTGGGACCAAAGGCATATTTTTCGTTCAAAAATTCTGCAGCCTTCAATTTTGACCCGATTTGCGAGTTATTTTCTTTAAATTAAAGTGCGCTAAATTTCAAAGAGCACTTTTGCCATAGATTTTTTAATTTTCATTTATTTATTTATTATATATGTTTACTCAAAGTGCGAGAAAATCGGGATTTTGCACATAATTATTATTTACTCTCCAACAATGGTTTGCATATAATTAAAATCATCTTGAATCAACGCCAGAGGATTATCAACATACAAATAATTGTATTATTGTATCTTTTCATTATTATAAACAAATTAAATTAACAAATAGCCAAATATTGTAAGTTTGGTTGAAAAGCATTTGTACTTAGCTAAAAATGTTTGAAATTATTTTGAGAGTGATAGTTAGTCAGAATATCTATAAATTCTTAACAATCAGAATTGTATAAACAATTTTTTGCAAAAATTTGGAATTTGTGGTTTTTTCAATTGTGGTTTTCCTTTTATCATCTGAATTGATGCAAATATTCTTTAAAATAATATGTTTTTAATTACATTTGTAAGAATACAACAATTGTTCGTTTTCTAAACGAATTAAATAAGTAAATATAAAACTTTGGCACTTTGGCCTGGAATATAATTTTTTGCACCAAAACTACTTACAATTTTTGTGAGAGAGATTTTCAGCCACTAGTTCTATGTAAAATTAACAATAAGCAATTTTTCTTATTTATTGTTATTATTTAATGTACTATAAATTATTGTGAGAGCGATCGTCAGTAACAATTCCTATAAAACATTAAAAATTATAATATTTATAAGCCATTTTTGTGGAAAATGTTGCAATTCATGGTTTTTCAATTTCGGATTTTCCTTCATCATCTGAATGGATGCAAACATTCTTGAAAATAAAATGGGTTCAATTATATTTGTTAAAATAGAACAATTGCTAATGTTGTTAGCAAATTAAATAAATTCAAAGCTTTGGCACTTTGGCCTGAGAAATAATTTTTTTTTCACTAAAACTGCTTCAAGTTTTTGTGAGACAGATTTGCAGTCACTATTTTTATAAAATTTTCATGTATTTAAAAAAGCTTTCTTGTATCCTTGAACTTCGACATTTCTACAAAAATGGTGTATAAATATTGTAATTGTTAATGTTTTATAGAAATTGTTACTAACGATCACTCTCGCAATAATTTAAAGTATTTCCAGATAAAAAAATTTTTTTTTCAACCAAAATTACAATATTTTTTAAACATATGAAACTTTCGTGACATTTGGCATTAAGTAATAACAATAAATAATAACAATTGCTTATTGTTAATTTTACATAAAAATAGTGACAGAAAATCTCTCTTACAAAAATATAAAGCATTTTTGGCAACAATTTCCAATTGTTGTATGTTTACAAATATAATTGAACATATATTATTTTTGAAATATCTGCATCAATTCCGATGTTAAAAGCAAAACCGCAATTAAAATAAAATACTAATTGGAAGTAGCTTTCTACTAATTCAAATAGTGCCGATTCATTTACTAGTAATTAGTAAAAATCCACTACTTCAATGAGATAAGAATAACTGACTAAATAAATTATAACTATATCTATATTCTATATTCAAATATATTAATCTATGAATTTAAATAATAATTCAAAGGAATTTCCATTTTATCTTCTTATACTTAAAACGCAGTGCATATTTAGGTCAAATTAATGTGGGTCCTGTATTAAATTCAATTTGAACCGTTTCAAATTCCTAAAGTTCATAGTAAAAATATTCCATTTTAAACAATATAGGTCAATTTTTAACCAAATAGTTGAATTTGGAACTAAAAGATTAAATTCTTACAAAAAATACGATTTTCCAACAAAATACATGAATTCTCAACCAAATAGTTGAATTTTGAACCAAAAAATATCAGATTTCAACAAATAATGGAATAGTTAAATTTTCAGTTAATAAATGAATTTTCCAGAAAAAACAACAAATTTTAATCTTAAATGATGAATCTTTAACTGAAATAGATGAATTCTGATCCAAAAGGATGCATTTTTAACAAAAGTATAACTTTCAACCAAAAAGCTGAATTTTCAACTAAATTTGTACATTTTTAACTGAAATACTTGAATTTTCAACAAAAAAGATGAATTTCCATACAAGAAAATTAATTTTTATACAAAAAGATTAATTTTCTTCCAAAAAAGATGCTTTCCCAACAAAATACATGAATTTTTAACGAAATATTTAAATTTTTTAGTAAGAAATATCAGTTTTCAACATAAAAATTAAATTTTTGAGATTCGATTTTCGGTTAAAAAAATTAATTTTCAACCAAGCTTATAAATGTTCAACTAAAATGATGAATCATTGACTGGAATGGTTAATTTTTCAACTAAAAATGGTAATTTTTCAATCTGAAATTGGATGGTTCAATTAAAAATTTTTTATTATGTTGAACTAAAGAGATGAATTTGTAACTACAATGTTAGAATAATCAACTGGAATAATTACATTCTCAGTTTAAAAAAAATTAATTTTCTGTTAACCCTTTGCGGCGCAGTGGTAACCCAGATTACCACCTTTTTTATTAACAACTTTTTTCTCCAGATTCAATGTTTATGAAGTAATAACAACAATTCCCTTTTGTTATCGTATTTGAAGCAGTGTAGAATTTAAAAAAAATATTGATTAACGTATTGCATAAACTTATAAATAGTTATAAATAAACGAATTTTGAAAATCGCTTTTTTACGAAAGAATTCGGTTTTGAACGACGTATTGAATAAATTGGAATGAAACTTGGTACTCTGGGGTTTTTGGGATCGCTGATTACGAATCCGGAACCAGATTTACAAAATTCAAAATGGCGAATCCAATATGGCGGACGAGTTTTAAAAAAATTGCAAATTTTTCATGAATCCTTTAATTTTTTGAAAACTCGTCAACCATATTAGAACCGCCATTTTGAATTTTTAAAATCGGGCTTCAGATTCTTAATCAGCGACCTCGAAAACCCCTGAGTGAAAAGTCTTACAAAAATCTTACAACTTTAAAAAAAACCTGTCCGCCATATTGGATCCGCCATTTTCAATTTTGGAAATCGAACTTTAGATTCGTGATCAGCGACCCCGAAAACCCATCAAAGTGAATATAACAGTAAAAGTTTTTTGATAGAAAAATGTGCGCCACAAAGGGTTAAAGAAAAAAGCGAAATTTCAACAAAATATCTCACTTTTCAACCAAAAAGATAAATTCTTGATTGAAATGATGAATCTTTGACCAACATAAATTAATTTTTAACAAAAGCGTTTAACTTTCAACTCACAAAATTAAATTTGTATTCCGAAAAAGAAGAACTCTAAACGAAAAATCAAGTAGTTGTTATCCCAACCAAAAATAGTATATTATGCACCTAGGGGAAAAAGTGCCTCTCCCCTTTGGTGCATACGATATTTTTTATAACAAATGGATGATTTCAGACATTTCACGAAATACGTAATGATTTTAGTCCACATTAGATTTTGAATAAAGAAGCATGAAATTTGTGTTAACTTATTAAAAATTATCAAAAATTCAATAAAAAAATTGTCGGGAATTTTTGGTAATTTACGGTATTTTTAGAGGTGATTTATGGTAACTTGCCATACCTTTCCAAAAATTCAATTAAAAAATGTCTATAAATTTTCGGTCATTTATGATAATTTCACAGGTCAATATGGTGACATACCATAAATTACCCAATATTCATTTTTTTTAATTTCCATAAATTTCCGGAAATTTATGTGAATTTTGGGTCATTTATGGAAATTTTTCCGGCAAATATGGACAATAACCATAAACTACCCAATATTCATTTTTTTAAATTTTCATAAATTTCCGGAAATTTATGAAAATTTTCGGTCATTTATGGTCATTTTACCGGCAAATATGGTAAATTACCACAAATTACCCAAAATTCATTTTTTAACATTTCCATAAATTCCCGGAAATTTATGCAAATTTTCGGTAATTTATGGTAATTTACCGGTAAATATGGTAAATTACCATAATTTACCCAATATTCATTTTTTTAAATTTCCATAAATTTCCGGAAATTTATGAAAGTTTTTGGTCATTTATGGTAATTTTACCGGTAAATATGGCAAATTACCCAAAATGCATTTTTAAATTTTCTGTAATTTATGGTAATTTTACAAGTAAATATGGTAACCTACCCTCAATTACCTAAAATTAATTTTTAAAAACTTCCATGAATTTCCGGAAACGTATGAAAATTTTCGGTAATTTAAGGTAATTTGATCAGTTATATATGGTAACTTTCCATAAATAACCGCGAAATTCTATTATCTGCGACCAAAATTTCCTCACAGTTTTTACGGTGAGTGGGCTGATGATAGTAAAATGCGAGCTCATAGACGTATAATTTTCATTATTCACCTCTGACGTCACTTATCAGTCCCTAGGGAGTAAAAAGTAGAGCTTTAGCCCCGATTCATAGGCGTCGAAAAGGGCTGAAATCATGCATGTGTTATAAAAAATTAATTTTTAATCAGAAAAAGTCGAATTTAACAAAAAAAAAACTGCTTTTCGACATGAGTTTAATTTTCAACTTAAAAAGATTTTTCAGTCGTCAAGGGAGAGAAAAAGATGCAAACAAGCTGTTGAATTTTCAAGCAAAGAGATGAATATTTGAATCTTTAACTAAAAACGATCAATTATCAAACATAATAGTTTAATTTTCACTTTAAAAAATTAAATAAACTAAATTAAAATTCTTGCGCTTTAAAGTATGTAGATACTTTTATTTTAACTTATCCGAAGTTTACCAATACGGTGGTTCAAAAA
>CAKNWT010285828.1:0-16055 GCA_932066315.1 Andricus coriarius | reverse complement strand
AAGACTCGCAGGATATGTTCCATAATAACAAGATAAATTCAACAAATAATTAGGAAACTATGTAATTGTCAACTTTTTGCTGTCAAAATATACTTTTTATATTATCAAACAAATCGCCGTCATTTTGTTAATTCTAAACTGTTCATACATTTTTCGGCGCAAAGGACAGTAAACCTGACCGCCAGAATCTGGAAAGAAAAGTTGAATATGTGAATTAGATCAAAAACTATCAAAGGTTATAGAAGAAATTTATTTTTTATTATTCTGGGGCTTGGAAGTATAAACCCTGCAAGATTTTGAATGGTTGCTGTCATTTCTTTATTAAATATCTCGACTAATCAAATAATTTCTAACTGTAAATATGAAAAATATTAATGAATGCATCCTAGAAAATTTGAAACTTATTATTGATGTCCTTTAGTGAAAGTTTTTTCTTTGATTATACGACCTTGAAAATGAGGGAATATAGTTTTTTTACGTAATGTAACTGTGGAAATATTTCAACTTTTCGTTGTTGTCGACTTTTCAAGTAATTAAAAGCGTTTTCAATGAAAACTTAAAAAATTTCTATTAATTTCCCGGTTTTTCATGGTCACAAAAATATTCCCGGTTTCCCGATCTAGCGGCCACCCTGTATGTATATCTGTAATACAACCGAAGCTTGCAGAAAATTTCTCGACACAAATTCATTTCACATCAACTCGTGGTCTTCTGAAATTAAAATCTGAACTTTCACCCGAGTTTTATGGGACTCCGGGTACTTGTTTAAGTCTCTTTGTCTAAATCAACAAGCATCGTCTGTAGCACAGGCAAAGGTATATACTATATAGTATATAGATTATACGTGGGGTGAGGGAGCCGGAGTTTAGGGTGCGCCGCACATGTGTACGCAGAACACACATGGACATGCATTCCCTGATAGTTTCTGCCAACAAGTCCCTTATGCATTCGTTGAACCTTCACTTCAACATTTCGGTGGTTCTTTGTGACAGCGTCGGACAAAGACCGATGCCTTTTCAAGGTCGCGCCCACTAGTATGAAAAACCAAAGATTATACTATTAGAGGTGAGAGCGAGAGCCTGCGTGAAATTGAGTACGCCTAGAAGGCATACTTCAAACTTCGAAGAATAGATGTGTAACCCGCATTGGGGATTAAGGGAGAACGAATCGAGATCAGTGCCCTCAGTTCATCGATCGTGACACATTGTTTTGGATTCGACCGGTCTACCATGGAGCAACTTTGAACGCTAGAAGCGTTCTTGGGGAAAAGTATATTTTGGACCGCATGAATATATTTGCATAATATAATAAATACATATGTATAGTCTATGTCCGAGCCATAAGTAGTCCTGATAGATTGAGAAAATTTATTATGAGAACTGGAGGTGTGCAAGAGTCATTTATTCGAATTTTTAATAGAAATTTAGACACGCTTGGAACATTACATTTTTCTATTTCGAAACATCCAATGTTCCAAGCATGTCTAAATTTGGATTGAAAATTCGAAGAAACCACTACACACCTCTAATGACAATATCTTCATATGTAGCTGGAACTGAGTTTGAAAATGGTTTATTTAAGTGTAGTTGATTAGGTTGAATGAATGAAGTTTTCAAGTCGAAAAATAGCCAAATGGTGCTTTTGTTGCTGTGCTTTTATTGCTGTGCTTTTGTTAATTTGTTAAACACTGTTTAAATATTAAAATTTTTGTTTATTGAATACCAAAAATACTACATATCTTTTTCAATAATCGGCCGTAGCAGCTCTGTGTAGAATTTTATTATCTTTCATAAAAAAAACATTGAAATTGCATTAAAATTGTCTTCAATCTTTTAACTTTTGATTGACCTAAATGTAAAATAATTGTGTTGTGAAAATGTTCAATTTGAATTACTTTTGTGTTTGAACCTTTAAATAACAATTATTCACTTTTCATGGCTTCCATTTTGAAACTATACAATTTGAAATGATTTTTATTAATTTGGAGATTGTTCAATTTTTCAAGCCTCGACTTTGTACATTATGGAAGGTTTGAGTTTGAATTTGGTAATATTTGCTTAGACCAGTATTTTTTTTATATACAGGCATCTCGTGTTATAGTTATCCTACATACCATTATTACTGCGATAAATTGTTATAGAAAGTACGTAATTGTTAGGGCCGTTTATAAAAAAATTATATAAATACGCTGTCTCTAGTAGTAGATGTTGACACAGGATTACTCCAATAGCAATGAGTTAAATACATGATTTATCGGCTCGACATGACCCAAGTTCTAGAGGTCAGAAACCGTAGCTCATTACTTTCGCTGTCTGACAAAAAGTGTACTAATTAACGAGTAACGACTTCAGTGGAAAGCGTGATTACGAAGTAGTAAGTACGGATAGATACAGACTACAGACTGAACACTCTTCTTCTTCGATCTTGAATCTTGGACGTCGAGCATCGAAGAACTCAAGATGAAATGTTTTCAGTACGGACTGTAGCTGGCCTGACGAGGTACCGCGTTGCCACATATCTCCTTGTAAACAAGACTTGGGCCCGGCATCGTCGCCTTGCGTTTCGGATAGCACGGCTTGCGCTCGGATTACCTGGCGGAAAAAGAGAACGTCATCCACCCTCGCAATTCTGATCCCTGGTGTCCATAGCCAGACCTAACCCACCGCAATCTTAGAAAAACTGAAAAACCACCAGAAATCTCCAAGCATGAAAGATTACAAAAAGAGTCCCGAGTCTCACGGTTGAGTTTCAAGTCGCAAACCCGATTCGAAGACAAGTCTGAGTGAGATGTCTTGATCGACGAAGCGTACGGGACCTTACAAGGTAAAAATAACGGTTCTCCTTTCCTTATCTGCGACCTTAAAAAGTCGTGTGATGCTGGTAGATCGTGTCTACCTTATCCGAGGATCCTATATCGATCCCGTGAATTACCACTACGTCTCTACCGTATGTAGAGTTACTCTCTTTATGGGAAGCTCGACCTCGAGGATCATCATAATAGAATGTTAGTTCATACTTGATGCAGTTCAGTTTCGAAGATAAGCGAAATCATCCGAAGATGAAGGCGGGAATGTTCATTGGTTTCGAGAGTGAAAGTTGACATATTTAATTCCTACCATTTTGTTAATAATCCGCATGCTGAATTTACCTCGTGTTTTTTACGCATTTATCATCCTTTATGCAAAATTCAATTGATCATATTGTATTATATATTGTAGGACATATGCATGTGAAACTGCGGCGTATTATAATATAAATATTACAGATTTTTTCAGAATTGATTTTAGAACATGGCCATTGTTGTAAGCAATTAAGCACACCGACCTTAAAAAGCAAGCTATTCTTGCCTCAACTTTCTCAATAGCATTGTAACAGTTACGACGAACTCTTTGCAAAATGCGCATGCTTTAATAAGAGAACAAGGGACAACAACATGAACAAAGACCGTTCCTGTTACAATGTGTATTTCAACTATTTCAAAGTAGTCACGGTATTCTGACACTGACCCCATGCCAATTTACTCATAAAACTTTCTTTGTTTCTTAAACGATCCCTGAATCGATATATCCCGTTTATTATAACGTTTCGGTATTCACTAAATTGAAACGTATGTCGGTTTGGATGAAATTGTGTTTTTTGTATATAAAATATTTCAATTAAAATTAAAATTTAAAAGGTAGTTTAACATTATGAAAGAGATCTTACTTACGTGCCGAATTAAAGATTGAAGACCATCCGCAGATTGTTTAAAAAATGTACACGACTCAAATAAACATAAATATTTGTTGACCACATTAACAAAGTATAATTCACACTGAAATTGAACCACGTAAACATTTTATTGAAGATTCTTAATCGATACTAATCATTAAGAGATGTACATGCAATATACAGTACCGGCCAGAAGTATGAGGACACTTAAAAAACGACCGATTAAAAACATGCACTCACTTCTCGCATGATATATCCGGAACAAAATGAGGTAGAATAATTTTTAAAACAAGCGTTCGTAATTTTAATAAATGTCACGTATAATGAGCTCTATGTGATAGATTTATGATTATTTAAATTATTGACCTATTTATGATTTTTGCGAATTTTCAATATTTAATTTCAACTGCTGGAAAAGTCTAGGAAAATATGGTAAACATTTGAAAGTCGCGAAAAATTAACCTTAAAATCTCCTCTTTAAAATGAACCCAAGAAACTCTGGATCTGTTTACTTGTACTCGAATTATCATAAAAATGTAGAGGCGTGCGCAAGACAAAAATTGCTGAAGCCTCAAGCCGAGACATACCTGCCGCATTGAATTGCTCTCGGAATCGCTCATCTTGGATCTGGCTTAAAAATGTCAATGCCTCGAAAGTCAAGGCCTTGTCGTTGGTTTGGCTTGGTTTGGAAGCTTGGGTTTCCACTGCCAGATGCGCAAACGCCTACTATTGAATAAAAATCCCATACTCTAAGACCCCAACTTGCTTAAACTTTCGCAACAGGGATCTTTTGTCTGTAAGGCGGTCAAAATAACGAATTAAATTTGTTTTCAATTTCTACTTAGCGACATAAAAGTAAAATACTCGGCATCTACAAGTTTCCACGATTCCGGGCGTATGTAATTTGTTTAGAGAAGTTTAAAAATTCCTCCTACAATCAGCCTACGAGAGCTTTCATGTATTCGCCCTTCCCAGGCGGGCCGTTCAGCGAAGAAAAGATGCACATGTGCGAAGGAAACTCAAGCCTTCAAGGCGAGCCCAAGACCAGGCCTCGCATTTCAAAGCATTGAAATTCGGCCGTCTTAAATTGGCTCGAAATGCGAGGCCTCTTATTTTGTTTTGGAGATATCCGCGAGAAGTGAGTGCATGTTTTTAATCGCTAGTTTTTTAGGTGTCCTCATACTCCTGGATGGTATTGTACAACTCATGAATTGTCTCCCGTACTTACATCAAACTTAATTTATGACGCTAAGTACAAGATACGGTTTAGAGTAGAGACATGGCAACGTAGTGAACGAAAAATCATGATCCGAGAATATTGGATCGCCCTCTTTGTTCACGCAGAAAAAAGAATCTTATATTTTACTGAAAACCAAGTTAAATCTACTAATCGTCCAAGTACGTATACGGACAACACGGCAGTTCAGTAAATGTTACAATTATAGGCAACTGCATATTACTATCATTTCTGGTTACCAGTGCCAATTCTCAAGTGGTTCTGACCTGCGGATCAGTAGATTTTACCGATCAAGTCGCTATTCTGCACTGTTCCTCGATGATGCAATTACGAATTAACATGTGACTTTGACGGATGTGCCATCCAAAATGGTGTTATTTATTATAAAACCCCTTTATTGCCAAATGGGAATATGCACTGAAAAAAATGGTATAGCTGTTGTAGCTAGAAATATATTGCTGGGGAGATATAACTGAATTTCCAATAAAGTCTAGGTAGGACTGCAAACTAGATAGCTAAGATATAAAAACCGTCTATCTCCTGCAGACAGAAAATTTGGTAGATAAATCTATCACCATTTGCTAAACATTCTAGCAGTCATGCTCAAGCATCGTATTTCCTATAATTGGTTTGCTCGTGACAGCTAAATTTTCTAGGTACTGTACCTATACTTTGCTGCAGGAAAATCTGTTCAATACAGCTAACTATTTAGGAAGACGAAATCTAGCGATACTTTCTAGCTGGGATAGCAAGAATTCTAGGTAATACACCTAGTCATTTTTTTCAGTGTGGAGTAGTGTGACGACTGTAGAATCGGTAGCATGCACTGATAGAAATAATAATGTTGATTTAACCATATGATCGTGGGTTGAAAAATTACGAGTATATTTATAATATAATACGTGTACTTCAATGATAAAGAGTACGAAATGCACTTACTGAAGTATGGTAAATACAAGTTACTTATATTTGTGGTACAAAAATGTGATATATGTGTTGCTATTGTATGAAATGTGTAATTCCATTAAACACTTGCTTGAGGGAACTATCTCTGAAATGTTGTCGTTTAGCAATACCCTTTGTATCACTGATTTACCTGACTCGCTTTGTTTTGTTTACAACAGGCGCATCTACTTTCGTAAGCAACAAGAATCGGATGGCCAAAACAGACATCCTGTATGGCTGTATCTATACCAGCAATAAAATAGGGTTAATTTAATCATAAATATTGTTGTACCACTTATTCATTTCTATCAGTGTGTACCGATCCTTCTGTAATGTACACTGCATCACTATTGTAATCTTAGTTCAGTGAATTTCACATATCTTACAGTATTTAATACTAAGGAATGTCACCTTAACTTCACTGTGTCATTTACGAAATGCTAAGTGATTTCGATATTTTCACACCGTCATTAAGACCAGTTTTTACTGTTATGGTTACAAGAAACACTTTACATTTCTTGATAAGTAAATATAACATTTCTTTTTTCTGCGTGTAGGTGCTTCCGCTTCTCATATTCCCTTATTTTCAAGGCATTTCCAGAATCGTTTGTGATAATGCACTTCGATTCTTCGATGCGATTCAATTCGCAAGACAGCATAGAAAGAACAAGATGTCACGAGCCCTTGTCCTCCAATCTTCTGTGAAATATGATAAACTGAGAATATAAACGAATTTTTCCCTTTTTCAGTGAAAACTATGGCCTTCAAACTACCAGAGAGAATAATTTAGGAGGCATATATTTTATCAAAAAGATTTCTGTTGTGCTGAAATTGGAAAAAAAGAAAAAAGTTTTGAAAAATTGTTACTCATATATTTTATTCAACGTCTACATTGGAAATTTCATCAAATTTAAACCTCGACACATTTTTAAAAAATTGCTTCATTTGAAATATAATATTAAAGAGTTAAAGAATTGAGACTTTTTTCTGGTTTATTTTTCCCTTTGTGCCTTACGAAAGAAGAAGAACGAACAGTTTTACTGAGATACGATGATTAACCTATTTCCCCACTTCTTTAGTAACAACGATAATGGTTCTCTTTGCCAATAACCTTGTTCTCAAGTGCAACGAGTTATACTTAAGTTTCTATACGCATTTATTTAAGCGAGAAACTTAATGTAAATTCCTCCCTGAAAGAAAATCCTGAAGACGCGATTTGTGAGAGTCTAATCGTCTGATGGCTGAAAACCAATAATCCAGTTCAATACTTTCGCTACATGCATTTCCACTTCGCCTCTTGCGAGAACTGAGACATATGAATACGAGATCAACATCTTTTTTTAACGTGGGAAAATGATTAAAATTGATAAAGTACAAGTATAAAAATGATGAATGTCATCGAGATTCGTTTGTTAGGGTCTGTGAAAATTAAGTTCAACTAAATAGGTTGGTCCATTCACTACTTAGTCATTCTGTCAACGCGTTCAGCTGATCATACGTACGATCATGTCCATTGGTCACACGTCTGTGCATGCGCAATGTTGCGAAATAGTTACTTTTAAGTATTTTGAAACACATCTATTTTGCGAATGGACACACTGGACGCACATGCGCAATTTAGATATAAGTAACTTTGCACACCGACAGTATAAAAATATTCTTAAAAAATCTTCTAAAAAAATTATACACAAATTTGGCTGAAAGCCACCATATGGGATCCGAAATTTGGTGAAAAAGTGTAAAAAAATGGCTAAATATTTTTCTCCGACATTAAAAAAAAATAGCGTGTGATACCTGTGCGCAAAGGCGATTTCTATTCGTCGTGTGATTGCAGCATTTGCCTTCACAGCTCTTCGCACTTGGCTGCGATTTCGAACTAGCTTAGATCGTGCGCTAACGTCTGACTCGTGCTTCGAGCTTCCGGCTCATGCTGCAAGTTTCACACTCATAGATAATCGTCTATTTTGCGTACTTGTATCACAAATAGCTATTTCCTTATTCACAATAAGATTTACATTTGTAAAATTACGCTTTTGTAACGAGAATAAAATTTGCACTTATCAGAAATCCGTGAATAACGATGAGAACTTTAATGTTTTTTCATGATTCTCAGTAGATTTTCATTCATTGAAGTTTATAAAATAATTCTCCGTCTATTGTTTTTCAATACCCTCTTTTCTTCTCCAGCCTATCTTTCGACCCTTGTCTGTAAATAAATGTTCACTATTCCTCCTTTATTGAATTCTATAACGTAAACAACATTTTACACTTCTCAAAATTATTTCTGCTAAGAAATTACTACGACTATCCATCGGCCACGAGACAACATGTGGCATATATAAGTGGGCAATTGGATACCCGCATAGAAAAAATGCTTCTCTTACCATTACTACAAAAACTATAAACAATACAACTTTTTCGAAAAGGGGAAAACAATTCGGCATTTAATTTTCTATCAAATTGTACTCTTTAAAAAAATGTAAGTCAATGTGCTGTCAATGTCGCTGTCAGAACTGTCTTCATGCATTTAGCCAGTAGCAAGGGTAACTCTAGCACATAACGATAACGCATAACGCGATGCAAGTTCTATACGTAAAAATAGAACACAATCAAGTTAGAGTTTGCGCGTTTTCTTATATGGGCAATTGTCAAATTGAAGGCAAACTTGAATTCCCAGTAATATAACATTAAATTAGAAACTCTTACTGATTTTTATTTAATAAATACTTATTATCATCCATTACATAATGGCCAGTCCATTTTTTTAATATCTGTTCCTATTTACTTTAATTTAATATAAGAACACCCCAAACGTCATTACCATGCGGCGTCCCAACCGCACTTTATACAAGGATATACTGATTTTCTCCTTTGTTTTTGACAGTAGCCTAAACAACGTCTAGTGCATCAAGTTTGTCAACTTTAAAGGAACAAAAGTTTAATTTATGCAAATTTTTTAGATGAAATAAATAATATTGTAAAAACCTTAAAGTCAGTCCCTCGATTTTTGCCATTTAATCATCATTACCACACGTCTCTTTTTTTAGTAAAATATTGTAGTTACAGTTTAGTGATAAACACGAAAATATTAAGCATATCGTTTAATACAAGATTCTATCAAATTAAGCTGAGGATTATGATGATTATCTGATGAGGATTATCAACATATATCAACATTTTTTTGTAAATCAGGTATTAAAACTGAAAAGTATATTTTGACAACAAAAATATCATTACCATACGTGTGTTAAAAACAGTTTCGGAGTGGAAAAAAAACTATTAAAACCATTCCGTTATCAGCTCAGCGGCGTTGTTTCTTTTCATAATCAGACGACTATTTATGATTAAAATGTGTTTTTTTATAAATATTAAAAAAGGATGAATTTCATCGTTTTTCTCGCGACATTCTCATTCAGTGCATAGACAGCGTTCGACTGCTTATATCTGCGCGTGCGCGTGAATCAGGTGGGCCGGTTTGCTTACTATTTCCTAACCTCCGTTTATAGAGATCCCAGGATGTGAGCTAAGTAAGTTAATTAGAAAGGAAGAGATGTATTGGAAATTATATTATAACGAAAATCACAGGTACGTAGATTTGTTATTAATACGAGGTTTGCGTTTTATATTTTGAGCCTAATAATGAAAAGACAATAATTGATCATCGAAAATGGCTTTATTGTTTTTCAAAGTATTCTCCCTGAAACTCAACACACTTTTGCATGCGCTTGAACCAATTTTCGAAACATTTTTTCCACTCCGATTGAGGCACCTCCGAAACATGCATTTTGAACGCATCAACCGCTTCTTCAGGCGTCGAAAAACGTTGACCTCGTAATTTATTTTTTATGTATGGGAATAAAAAAAAGTCATTAGGTGCTAAGTCAGGGCTGTAGACTGGATGACCCATCAATTCGACGTTTTCAGCCCTCAAAAAGTCCCTTGTTGCAGCGGAAGTGTGAGAGCTCGCATTGTCGTGGTGTAGGATGATTCGTCTTCGACGGCTGATTTCCCTCATTTTTTCAAAGATCTCCGGTAAACAAATGGTTGTATACCATTCCGAATTGATCGTCCGACGTTGCTCCAACGGCACAGTTCCTACGTGGCTGGTTTTTCCAAAAAAACAGGCAACAATTTGCTTCGAAGTGCTTCGTGCGCGAACAACTTTTGTCGGATTTAGCTCATTTTGGAAGATCCACACAGTCGACTGCTGTTTAGTTTCAGGCTCATAAGCATAAATCCATGTTTCGTCACCTGTTGCGATGGCATAGACATGCTTTGAATCACCGCGATCGAATTTTTTCAGCATTTGTTTTGACCAATCCACACGAGCCTTTTTTTGAGCGATTGTCAAGTTATGTGGGATCCAACGGCAACCAATTTTTTTGACAGCCAAATGTTGATGTAAAATTGCTTGCACGCTGGTCCCACTAATGCCCAAGGATGCCTGAATCTCACGATAAGTCACATGACGATCTTGCATTATTAGTTCACGCACAGCGTCAATTTTTTCTGGGACAACGACTGATTTTGGGCGACCTTCACGACTTTCGTCACTGAGCGAACTGTGGCCACGATTAAATTCGTTGTACACTCTTGTCTTGAAAATCCACGTCGAAAATCGTAAAAAATCATCGCACGAAAATGTTCACGATTTAATTCCATTTGTTCGCTGAGACAATATTTTCAAGTCACTGAAAACAATACAGGTTATGCTCAAGTGACAAAACGTTCTGAAGAAGGTTATGGTTAAAAAGGTCAAACTTTCAAATGGAATCGTCAGATGGCACCTGTAAACACTAGTATTGCCAAGGCTCAAAATATAAAAGGCAACCCTCAAATATACTGTATAGTTTATGCAAGTTTAATGCACAATTGTGTCAAAATTAATGAATGTTGTAGATTTCAAATTTTATCTATAACCAGTATCAATGGTCTCAATGAAAAGTATAACTTTTCTCCGAATATCTTTTTTCAAACATGATTTTACATATTGTTCAGATTTCATGGATTCTCGTGTTAGATACAGACTGTGTAATAAAAAGTTATTGAAGATTTAGCATCTTTATTATTAATAGTGAGCAGCCCGGTAAGAAGGCTCGTATTTAAAGGTATTAAAAATTTCAATACTTAGGAATGCCCTTTCTGTCCTTCTTTTTGAATCCCCGATTAGGCAGCGAAAATATTTACATCCCAATCCCTTTCAAATGTGATCGGAGATGTCAAGCGTAACTTGAAATGAATTAAAAACACTATTTTCGTTTAACGCATTAGAAGGCGCTTCAAAACCTTCAAATTAGCCAAATCTAGTGGGATTATGCATAACAATACATTACTTTGTCACAAAACTATCACCTCATTTAAATGTGATCAATTAAAAAAATATACACAGTAAAAAGTAAATCTTAAAGTCAGCATATACAGGGTGTCCCAGACTCAAGTGTCCGGACTTATATAGCTATATTACCATTAAAAAAATAAATAGAAAATTCCTTTTCCAAAAATTAGTTGAAGTTTTAGTTTTTGAGTTATTAAATGATTAAGCTGGACCAATCAGGAGCACGGTATAAACAGTCGCGCGTACGTGAGCGTGAGTCCAGGGCAGTGTTGTTGAGCGAGGGGAGAACAGCAGCCACTACCCTTCATTGGACTCCCCTTCACGTACGCACGGCTGTTTATACTGCGCTCCTGATTGGTCCAGCTTAAACATTTAATAACTCAAAAAGTAAAACTTCAACTGATTTTTGGAAAAGGAATTTTAGATTTATTTTTTAAATGTTTATACAGCCATACAAGTCCGGACACTTGAGTCTGGGACACCCTGTATATCGACGGAGCTTAATTCGTGATTAAAAGAAGAATGCTAACTCGGAATGTCAGCATCATTCGGAAATCTTAAAGTCAGCTCGCTTTACGGTAAAAACATCCGTCATCTTTTGTTTGTAAAGTCAGATGTATAATGCGGAGATACAGTGTATCGATCGAGATGACTTTACGCCTGAAGTACGCAAACAAAATTCGAGGTTTTGTGCTGCGCTATAACAGAGATAACATGATCGGAGTAGAAAATTGCGTTCTGAACTTATCATATTATCAATTCAGGCGATAAAATAGTCCATATCATTTTTGCTGAAAGAGTTCTACAGTGAACCCTCGTTAACCCTCCAATTGTCACATGCAGAAACTTGGCGGTCTTGGCAGGAATATACAGAGTCTATGATGCACTGTTATTCCCCCGATATCACTATTTTTTTACCCAAACTCGCAAATTTTCAGTAATTTCTGTTTCGCGTCAACGAGAGTTCACTGTATTTTAAAATTAACACAATTTTCGCGCAGCGTCACTATTCGTACTTACTATGAAAAATTCTGATCAATCATGCGGCCTTTACATTCGTGTTCGACCTTAAATCACTATCTGCCAAGACAAACTGACTTTATGTTCACCTTAGTATCATAAATTAAGTTGCCTTATGAATTTAAGGCCATCCTTAAAGCAAGTTCAATTAAATTTTAAGGTTTTCTTTTTACTGTGTAAAATCATGATCAACAAATTTAAACAAAAAATATATTTATCATTACAGCTACCTGTGTAGCAATCAATCTTGACAACGTAAAATGACTAATACTGTGTTTCTAAATGCTTTAAACCTCATTAATATTCGAAAAACAGTAAATAAGAACAGCGAAATGTGCAAATTTAAAAAGGATTACAAATGTTCTATATCATGGTCGATTTAGGGTATCCAAAAGTATTCAGAAAAATATTGTCACCACTGGGCACAGAAAGGAATTCATTTTAAGAGATAACTTATACTGCTATGGGGTTTCAAAACGCTAGGACAAAAATGATATAGAAAAGGATTCAATAATTGTCACGTCGCCATTGAACAGGAAATTTTCGAATATTTTTCAATGCAAGCCTTCTTACCAGGAACACAGAAAACACAAGAAGTTCATTTGCTTCAGGTAATTTTGTATTTTTACCTACTGGTATAAGGAGAAGATAAATATTACCCTTAGTAGAATGTAAACTGGCTGCTATTACCTCTTCGTAAATATTACCGTGAGTTTAGAGTAAGTTTAGATTTAGAATACCTGGAATTTCGAAAATAGTGCTTTAAACTAACACCTTAACACTGTGCTATCAAGGACTGATATTATGCGAATAACAGACGTTGCCGCCACTAACGCCCGTAGTGGCCACAGGTGTTAGTCGCCATCCACAAAACAGCTGTATTTCCAACGTTTGTGGCGAATTTGCTCGTGCGTGCTAACTATTATATACATTTTTATTCGAACCGCGAAAGAAATCCCTCGTTTTCATCTTTAGAGAGGCGGTTTTGGATGTAAACATGTGACGTGTTGCTGATTACAAGCAGACGATGTCAAATTACCCAGGCCTTTGCATTTTGAGAAATAAACGTATTGAACAATGTTTCTGAATCAAGTTTGTCGGTAACTTCACGGTTGACATGTAAATGAGCAATGCTGTTTAGCGCGATGCAAAAATTGCGCTACACTTTGCATTCTGAGAAATGAACGTATTCAACAATGTTTCTAAATCAAGTTTGTCGGTAACTTCACGGTAGACATGTAAAAGAGCAATGCTGTTTAGCCTATCCTGCAACATTGTTGATCGTAAGTAACGAACAAAGCGCACGAACTCTGGAATAAGCCCTCTTACCCATTCCTGTTTTCGCAAAAAATCTGCAACTTCACTCAAATTATTTGCTTGCTCCTTTTGCCTTTTTAATAGTTGCAAAAACATGTCTCTATCGCTAAACAATCGATCTTAATCGAAATCCTTTTTATAAAATTGCACAATATCATCGACATCCGTGGGCTGAGCAATCGCGAACCGCTCCAACAATTTTAAAAATCGCTCAGAATCATTGTCAAAAACTTCGAAATATGATTTTCTGAAAAAATCTTCGGGTGTTTTGAATTGAGCGCTTGTAACTGAACCTGCATCAAGGCGTTTCGAGATTTTTCGTTGTCGCGGAATTTGGGGCTCGTCAAGTTCGAAATTAACAACAGCTTGAACGCTTTTCTGCCAAATTGCTTCAAATTTTGCATCGTGAGAGGCGTTTAAAATCTTAGTTACTGCTTCTATCTTTTCATACGATTCGATGACACAGAGACTTGACTTTTTCAGTTCTTTGTTCAATATTTCTACGCGGTCAAAAATTTCGATCATCATAGTTAGACAAAATACGCATTCGAATGACAGCATATAATCATAAAATCCAGAAGCTTTAGCTGAGATGGCGCTGTCGATTTCCTTATCCACAGAACGATCATGGAAAAATTGCATCAGTTGTGTGTAATTCGCCTTCACAGTCTTCAAAGATTTAATGCGTATAACCCACCTGCAAAATAAATATTAAAATGTATATAAACCTCAAACAAGATTGAATAAAATTTCTGAAATTTAATTCTTACCTGGTCGGGCAATAGGCTGCAAGAGCAGGTAAATCGTTGTCACTCTCTTTTTGTGCTTCAGTTTGTAGCTCCTTGAATTGTGCAACGCGTTTCGGCGAGTCTCTCACAAAATTGATCAATTCTTTGATGGTTCCAATGAATTTTCTGGCAAATGAAACATTTTCGATTGCATCCTGGACAACAAGGTTCAGATTGTGCGCATTGCAGTGCACATATAACGCTCGAGGCTCTTCTTCGAGAATTCGCTTTTGCAATCCTGTGATTTTCCCTGAAACATTCACTGCTCCATCGTAGCACTGACCCCTGAGTTTCGAAAGGGACAAGTTATATTTGGCGAAAATGTCATTCACCATGTTGAATAAGGTTTCTGCTCTCGTGTTAGGGGTTGAGAAAAATCCAATAAAATATTCTTTTGCTGTTAAATTGTCGGAAACGATTCTGATGCAAACAGAGACTTGTTCGATTCGAGACACATCCGATGTTTCATCCAATGAAATTGAAAAATATTCAGCGCTTCTTATCTCGTCCATGATTTCCAACAAAACCATGGTGGCCATCAATTCGAGAATTTCATTTTGGCTTTCATAATGAAGCCATCTATGACCATTCCTTTGCAGCCAGGTTTTCAGTTCGACCACATCTTCAGCACGAGCCTTTAAAAACGTCATAAAATTGGAATTCTCGTGATTCATGTCTCCTCTTATGGGCAAGTCCTGTCTTGCCAGTGCTTTCAGCGTGCTGAATGTTTTCAAAACGCTATTCGATTATCCATCATCTGTTTCGAGTGAGTTGTCGATACTTTTTGCACCACGTTATATTTTGCAACGTCTGATAATGCTTTAACACAATCAAAATGTAGAAAGCTCATTCAATGTTTTTTTAGCCGCTGTGCACGCTTCGGTACAGCATGTGCAAATTCCTTTTTTTTGTTATTGAGATGAAGCCAATATAGATCTCCTTCCAGGGATCAAAAATTTCGGGCACAGGCGAGATCTTAACAGCTGGCTCTGGAAAAAACATTCAAGTGTTATGCAGCTCCTTAGATGTTTTGATATTTTATTATATATTTTTATTAATATTCCACATAATACACTTGGGCCTCGATCAAAGTCAATTCGATCGGAGGCAGTCTAATGAAGTGTGACTAAATATCTATAATCATTTTCGAGCGAATGATAATCTTTAGATATGAATTTAAACGTATATTTGAATTGCCGTAATAAACACTCAGAGTCTCTATAAATACGGCACTGTTATGAAAGGTGCGAGGTAAAATTCCTAAACCATGTAGACATTAACAATGACTCGATCTTTAATATTAATTTAAGAATCGAAAAAAACAAACATGACAACAAATCGGTTTGTTTATTTACGATTATCATCAGTGTCTTTATTGCTTGCTTGATTTTCACTGACAACTGGCTCAGTATACTCATCCGGATCGGCTCCGAAAGACTGATTTTCGACAGATCCTGTGAATTTCTCCGACTTATTTTGCTGTCTAACGGCATCTTCCACACTCTCCTCATTCTTTCTTTTCAGGTGCACTACGAATTTAGGGTGTACTTCCGAATAGGACATATGTCCGATTTTCTTCGGGCTCCGTGTACTTATGTATTTTGACGCGCTCATTACGAATATGATAGTGAAAATTGCCGACTAGTCGATTTTCATGGTGAAAACCATGAAAAACCCATAAAAATCATGGTTTTTTGCGTTT
>CAKNWT010285827.1:0-26649 GCA_932066315.1 Andricus coriarius | reverse complement strand
AGCTGCCTTTTAGAGAATTGGTGGGTGCACTTATGTACTTAGCTGTTGCAACGAGACCTGACATAGCACATGCTATTAGTGCACTCAGTCAGTTTAATACCTGTTACGGCGAAATTCACTGGACGGCAGCAAAGCGTGTGTTGCGCTATCGGAAAGGACTAGCTGAACTAGGGCTAATATTTGAACCAGGATCGGAATGTCTCAAAGGATACGTCGATGCGGATTGGGCCAGCTGTTCAATGGATAGGCGTTCGTACACGGGGTACACTTTTTTTCTCGGAAACGGCGCAATTTCTTGGGAATACAAGAACCAGAGAACAGTCGCCTTGTTATCAACGGAAGCTGAATATATGGGACTAGCAGAAGCTTCCAAGGAAACTATACACCTTCGAGGGTTTCTGGAAGAACTAGAGTTTGTGAGTCTGGCTAACGCAACGGTTCTGAATGACAATATGGGAGCCCAACGACTTGCCGAAAATCCCATTTTTCATGCCAGAACCAATCACATCGACGTGCGACTCCACTTCGTATGCGAAGTATTGCAAAAGAAGCAGTTAAAACTGGAACATGGAATCATCGACGCCGCCTCGAAGGGAAGTGTTGTGTATTAGCAAGATGTGGACGTGATTGATTCACATCGAGCAATACGGGGTCGATCTATATGTATGACTGAATGTGTATGACACCATATATACTAAGGATTTTTAACCTGTGTGTATGTACTTGCCGGTTGATTCATTCTGATCGTGACAGCGTCCTAGCATAGTACACATTATGTAACGTGTGTCTGGATTATCTGAATATAAATGTTTTAATTGTGATTGCCGTGCTTTAATGTGTTCCGTTCAACTCCACAGCACACCTGCTCACATGGTTTCATCCACAATGATCCTATTTAAATTTTTCTTTTATCTCTGGTGTTTTTGAAATACGGCATTTGTCTAATTATTGAGGAATCATCCCGAATGGATTTATCATGTTTTGTTCGCTTACTCCTCAATATATTTATCCCAGCCTATCCCTCGTCTATTCACATTCCACCTGCATATCTTTCTACTGATTGTTTATCCAGCTTTACTTCATTCTATCTCTTATCTATCCAGCTATATCCGTTGTGGGTTCGCTAGTCTCAAATTTAAAATGATGAGATTTCCCGCAAATTAAATGCTAACGGGAGTAGGGACATGTGACAGCGGGGATATGTGTGAGTGGGTGTATATGTATGACGTTCACCTAAATCAGTGGTAGCGGAAAATCGATATCATGATGATGCCAGGACTTTGCATATTCAATTGAGCACCAGGTTGAAAGTCATGATTGAGCAAAAAGGAAAACTGTCGCTACAATGAGCTAGTTGGCGAAGGCGATTGATTCCAGTTGAATGGGCGGAAAATGGGAGAGAAGCGCTCGACAGGAAGCTTCGCTGGAGAAATCAGTTCCCAAAAGTACGTTTTTCCCACAACTTATTTAAAATTTTTCTCTCTCTTATGTGGCTCAAGTTTCTTTGTGAAATGTGAAAAGATTTAGTGTTAATTCATAATATCTCAACAGGATTTTTCACGAAGTTGTGCCTCCTGAGTTAAGGAGGATTGACAGAGGATAAACAGCAGCAAAAGTGACTCTGGACCTTTGAATTGCCATACAGGTTTTCCTGTGAGCATCTATTTAAACGGGAACGTGAAGCTGAGCTTTTCCATGACGGAAGATTCATATTTCTCCAACTGACGTAAACATTCTGCACAAACAGAATTTTCAAAATAATTTGACTAGATTTCGCTCATCCGGGCCGATGTTATATTTGGCAACAGATCAATCTGTCTACGTGTTCATACGATTTATCATCAACGGCTTTGAGGATTTCTTCATGACGGAAATCGCCGTTGTGGTGATCAAGGTATCTCGGAGCTTGCTCCGTTTGAACTTACAATTTGTAAAGGTGAATAGTATGGAGGGATGTGTGTTTTAGAAACGGTTTTAGTCGACACGATTGATTAACATTAGAAATTTAATTTGAAATTATTTACAACGATTTTTAAAGGGATAATTGATGAATGTCATGGGCTTTGCGAAATTTTTTTTAGATTAATATTTTAGTATAGGTCATTTGCGATCGTCTATAGATGTGAAATAGCGGTCAAAGATTAAATCATCGTAACCAGTTTTAGTGAATTCGAATACGTGATTCATCGAGGAAATTTGTTGTGTTTGATTATGTCACCTAAAAATTGCTCGATAGTGGCCACTGACATTTCTCATAACTCGAGGAT
Organism: Andricus coriarius; assembly: GCA_932066315.1. NCBI lineage: Eukaryota > Metazoa > Arthropoda > Insecta > Hymenoptera > Cynipidae > Andricus > Andricus coriarius. The sequence continues at coordinate 24,382 of CAKNWT010285827.1, read as the reverse complement.
AAGTAGAGAATGTGCGTGATTCATCGTATTAATATTATTATTGTTTTGAGAAGTTGTAGGCTCCGGAAGCTACGATTATGGTTCCTTAAGGCAACCAATCCCGACGCAACTGGATCGTGTACGTCATCCACTTTTGCTCCTTCTGTCCTAGAAGGTAAGCAACAGCGAAAAATTTACGCGAGATAACATCCTGCAACACTGTTCCTTGGGGTCAGGTCTATAGCCGCGGATGACTTACGCGGCAGACGGGACAATTAGAGATAAAGGTTTCACTTCTGGATACTTTTTTAGAGCTACAAATCTTTGTAGACTGTTATGAGGAAAAGTGTTGACGGACCAGTTGAAGTGATCCTAGAAGATCACTTTTGCATGCGGTTCGCGACGGGATGAGCCTTACGCTGGCAAGCCGGAATCGTGTTGAGTTGGCTAAGAAATAAAGCTTTCATACTTCCAAGACAGCCGATTCCGTGATATTACCATCGGCCGGTTCGATAATTTAATCACGTAAATTATCTTGGTCTTCAGATCTTGGAGGGCAATATCAGGCTTCGTAGCACTGAAACGTTGAGTGGTGGAGAATGAGAAATTTCAGTAGATCTTACACCAATCATTCTCCACAATGGACTCGAGTTCCCCCTGGGTGTATGGCAAAACGGGCAATAAATCAACACCATAGAAGTGCCTCGGATGGTAATATAACACTTTTAGAGCCGCATTGTGTGTCTCAATGTACACGTAGCATGTATACTTCGAGCATCCACTGAGAACATGTCCAAGTGTTTCTGGCTCTTGCTTGCACGCGCGGCAGTTGGTATCGCCTACATGTACATTCATTATCCGCTCGCGTTAAACTAAGGTGTCTATAACGCCGTCTTGACAGGCAAAATGAAATCCCTCAGTCTCCGATCTCAATGCAACAGACTTGGGCAGACCCATCGAGAGTTCTTCTCTACGGATGATGCCGTTATGCTTCCTGTACACGACGTTTGAGCACCAAGGGTGTTAGTGATGCTAGGCAATGTGTAGTGTCGCTGGAATCGAATGGGAGGCCAAGCCCTTTCGCGGCCCTAGCTGCGTCACGGTTACGAAAGGTATATATTATAGGCACGGAAGATCTAGGTCAAGGTGCTTCAACTCATCGACGTTCCATTTTACTGCACCAAACGTGTGGAGCAGTATAGGAAGGGCCAGCATATTGGTGGCCTGGATCGTATTCTTTCCAGATAATACGGAAGCCCATATTTTTCTGAGAATTTGGCGATAATTTTTTTCAAGGGCACATTTGGGGTTTCCGCTTGCGTTATTCCAAGATATGTATATGTTTCTCCATTACCAAGATGTTAAGTGGTATTTCCATCTGTAAGTTGAACATCCTGATCGTCACGCGATGATGTAGTTTCTAGTCTTCATTGGTGTAGGTGGACGCAGACACACTTGTTCAGTCCGAAGCTGATGTCAATCGCTTTAGAGTACCTATTTACCGTATCCACAAGGATGTTCAGGGCCTCCTTCGAGGAAGCAAGGAGTTTAAGGTCGTCCATGTATAAAAGGTTATTGACCTTATATTCTCTTCTTTTCGGTTGGCCGCATAGGTATACAGAGCTTTTGCCTCATAGCACAATAGATAAAGGCATGAGGGAGATGCAGAAGTGTATAGGACTTAGAGAGTCTCCTTGGAAGACCCCCTCTTATATGTGATATAGCTGGTAATCACTTGTGTTTTGTCAGATATTATGAGAAATCTTGTCCACCACAAGAGCATTAGCTCTTTTATGCATCTCACTATTTTTGGTTGCACCTCCAGGCACTCAAGGAGCTTAATGAGTAGCTCATGGTCGTGTTATTGAATGCCTTGTGGTAGTCAATACAAGCCATGGACAGATTACGTCGATACCTGATCGAGTCCTGGGTAATACACCTGTCTATTAACAGGTTTTCCCTGCAACATGCGAGCCCTCTCTTGCATCTACGTTATTCAACTATTGCACTCCATACCGGCTTGATAAATGTTAATATTCTTTCTTTGAGGATGCCAGTGAATAGCTTGTAGCTGGTGTTTAAACAATCTATGAGCCTGTAGTTCTTTGGACTTGACAAATCTCCGGTCTTAGTGATCAAGACCGTGCGTCCTTCCACTCGCCACTGCCGGATGGGTTGTTCTCCGTTTAAGAAAGTAGTAAATATACGAGCTAGATGTTGGTGCGTAGAAGTGAACTGCTTCCACCAAAATTTGTTTTAATTTTTAAATAAAGCTGTGCAATACGCTCGCGAGTTTTAGTCAGGCGTACTGAAATATCGTTACTTCTATTGTCGCTAAGCAGGGAGAGCAAATCGGGGAGCAAATCGGAGAGAGCAGTATTAGCTTCAGCTAATTTTTTCATCCTGAGAAACACTGTTTAGTTGATTTTTGTGCTCCTGCTTCTCATGTTGGCATTATCGGCTATCTGCAAAGGTATTCTTCCTGGAACGGGTGGTATGTTCGCTGGAGGATGTTGCTCTTCTGGTAAAAGAGCTTCATATCCGTTTTTGCGCAAAAAGGGATAACTGATCTCTTAAATACAAAGGTGTTTTATGAGCATATTGCGGGCAGTGTTGCCACAATGAAAATTGCGTTTGCACTCTGAAAGTGTACTCAGAATTCTGAAATTGTACTTTCAACGGTGTGTTGCAGCAGCGCCGAATTCTATCACATTTTGGCGCGAAATTCAAATTAATAAATTTAAAAAAGGCTAATTCTTATTGTTTATTTACTTTGAACATCCTTTTTTAATAAAAAAATGGTACAATGCTAATCGAATCAAACTGTCGAATCATGGGTTGCAGTAGAAACCGAACTGATTCGATATAAATAGAAAACGCATTACAAATCTGATGTAAGGACTCCGGGACCGTTTCGATGACGGACTTCTCTTCCTATCTCCACACGTTAGAAAAAGAGGACCGTTCCATTTTCGACTTTCGAGTTTCAACACGTCCCCGGAGTCGCACTGTGCATTTCTGAAGTCTTTAATGTCGAGAGTGAAGGATACAGCAGTTTGCTCCATATCTTCCGCTCTCGTCAAAGCTTCCTTCTACGGTAAAAGCAAGCACAATGCAGACTTTTGATTTGTTTTTAGCTGCGGAAAGTACTTAACGGCCTCGGCCAATCGCAGTGGTACATTAGGCACAATGCCCAACGCGCCAATTCCAAACGTATTCAAAAATAAAATACTAAAGACACAAATTCAGCATTTGTACTCAAATGTACTTGAAAAAAAAAGAGTACAGAATAAAGTGTACTCAAATTGTGATTGTGGTACTTACGTACTCCAATTTCACCAAATGTACTTTTTGAGTACAATTGTACTGTAAACGGCAACACTGATTGCGGGTGCATATTGACCCAAAGTTCATGTAACCTCTGCATGAATCTTCTTAGCGAAGTTGAGGTTATTTGTCAACAAGCAAGGATGTCCCTCCAGAGTTGGTCCGACCACTTAAAGCGACGTTATGGCGTTTGTCCGGGGCCATTGTCTGGTAATCGTCTCGGCTCGGTCCTATTGCCATTCCCAACTAAACTATGGCCTCCATCCGAGAGAGGCCTCTTGTGGGTGGCACTGAGCGATACTCGTGACGTAACCGCATAATTCGTTGCATGGGGAAGTTAGCCCAAAGCAACGGGGCTGACTGCAAGAGCCAAAGTTCTCGGGCGATGGTGTCGCCACATCCCAACGCATTAATTTTTATTATTATTTGCGTTTGCGAAAGGGATCCCAGGGCACATTTTATTAATTTAAGATAAGGAGAAAGTCTATAATGTACGAATTTGTTGTGTTGATAAGAAAATAGATAACCTTGCATTTACCAGACTATTGGTGTTCTTTACTTTCATTAAGATTATTGGGGTTTTTATATTTATCAGTGATGCTTTAAAATCATTCCTAATATTAGATCCGTTACACTGTTTCTATCTCTATCTTTCTCTATTTCCTTCTCAGTATACTTTTACTTCTTTCACGTTTAATCCTCACTTCTCTTCCTACCTATCATTCGCTTATCCCCCTCTATATTTTTCTATCTCCTTTTCAATACAGATTTACGCCTATCTCTTTCGATTCCCTTTTCTCCATGCCTGCATATCTCTTGCGTATCTCTGTCTATCTTCTGCGACTTCTTTGGCAAGTACAAAGAAAGTTCCTTCAACGAAATCTTCGCAAAACATTCATACTGCGTTTCTTAAACAAAAAAAAATCGGTAAAACAAAATCGCTTGTAAAGTAGGAAACATAATGGGACACATTTAAAATTTCCAAAGTACACACAAAACATCCCTTCCACTAAATTCACGACTGTTAATTTTAATCGCTGTTTGTCGATGGTTTACATAATTTCATGATAGAACGTTTTAATTGTCCATTTTGATTCTTGATAGTAACCACACGTGTCACCCCGTCTTTTCATGTATGAGTTTCGGTTATTCTACCAAGTTTCCATTTCGTTGGTGAATTGTTTTCATCTTGAATAAGAACCATATCGTTGATCTCATGCCCTTTGTCAATTTTTTGCCACTTGGATTTAGGTTCCATAAAACTGGCATATTCTTGAGACCATCGATTCCAGAAATTTTGAACATTTAATTGACATAACTGCCATCTTTTTAACCGTTTTGTTTCAACATCGATTAAGTTTACGTCTGGTGAACTTAATAATTAGACTTTGATGAAAGTTTGCAAATTGGCTTTGAGTTCAAGCAACCTTCTATTTGTGTCGAAAAAGTGCTGAACTCTTCAAAGGTGAGTAAAGTAGAACACATTACACGTTTTAAGTAATATTTGCAGGACTTTATTTCTGCTTCCCACAATCCACCCATATGCGGCGAACGGTATAAAATTCAACTGAATTTCTTCTTGAATCAAAACCTCGTTGAGGAAATCCTTTTCCTTCCGTAAAGATTCGTAAATTGCCCTTAGCTCTCGATCAGCCCCTGTGAAGGTCGTTGCATTTTCACTAAACAACTTTTGAGGAGGACCCCTTCTAGCTGCTAATCTTCGTAATGCTGCTATGAATGCTGCTGATGTCAACGTAGAAACTGCTTCGAGGTGGATTGCCTTCGTAGCGATGCAAATAAAAAGTGCCATGTAAGATTTTCCGTTTTTCAGCCACGACCCTTGTTGACCAAAGTGATAATTTGTCCACCCTATTCAACTCCGGTGACAAAAAATGGAAGGCTTGGTTGAACTCATTCATGTGGTAGTTGTGCCATTAGTTGATTCATTTTAGGTGGGTTGTTGCGAAAGCTACATATACATTTCTGATGTTAGATTTGGCCGATTACTGGTCAAATAATTTTCTGGAGAAAGGAGAAAAAATCTGCCTCGGCCCGGATTTGAACCGCGAGCGCCACTATTCACGAGTGGAGCATTAACCAATTAAGGCCCCGGATGCAATAACCGACGGGACGCTCGGCTTTGTATTTCTCGCTTCCCATTCGGGACAACATTACGCGAAAAGTTATCTGAAACTCAAATTTTAAAAAACCACTCGAAAAAAATATGAGCATTCTATTAGTGCATAAAAAAGTAAATTGTTCAACAATATGTCGATGTTTGTCAATAGCTATTAAATCCATGCTTTTTCACATTCGGCGGAAAAAAGTATGGAGGGAATTTTCGAGTTCAAACAACTTTCAGTGGAGAAGTTGTTCATAAGGGTGAAAAGGAGTTTTTTTTTAAAGTTTCAGATTATTTGAGCGAAAAATGAGCCAGCCAGCGTAGGTTGAAGTGAACGCTCGAAAACTTGATCGTTTTCCGTCTCGAGAATAAGCGTTTACTTGTCGAGAATGTGTAATGTTTATAAATTCTGTTTCATGCCCTTTGTGCATTTGCCGAAAAAGTGTAGACCGATCAACATCGATCTACGGTTTGTGTTTTCTTAGCAAAAATAAATTAAAAACCGACAATAATTCACAATTCAAAAAGTGTCGAAGTCTATTGTCTAAAAAAAATTAAAATGTGTAGTACGAAAGAGTCAACTGAAAAATCCCGAAAAAAATTTCCGGCATTTTGAAATTCCCGAATAATGGAATTCTCGAATAATAAAATTTCCGAATAATAAAATTCTCGAATTGGAAAATCCGCAAATAATGAATTTCTAAAATTATTGTTTGAATTTAAAATTAAAAGAATTGATAACATTCACATCTAGAAATAAATATTCTTTATTTATTGTTATTTTAAATTTAAACAATAATTTTAGAAACATTGAACACTAAAAATATTTGTTTTTCTTAAAAATATATGATTATTGTATTTTTAATTAATAAATAATATTTATGAAAAAAATGTTTCTAGAGTTTAGATTCAGGAATTTTATAATTCGGGAATTCTCTAGTTCGGATATATAATAATTGGGCTATTTTCTGTCGGGAATTTCATTCTTTGACAATTTTCCAATTCGTTAATATTATAAACTGTTCAAGAATTCTATCATTCTGGAATTTTATAATTCTGGAATTTTATTATTCTGAAATTTTATTAAGCGCTAGCAACTTAGCCAGTTATTTTCTCTGCCGATAAATCTAACGCATAACGGTCAGTGTTCCACTATTAAAAATTGACCTTGTCATGTTTCTTCTCTCCAACCTTCTATAAGTTTTCTCTTTTACTTCTTTCCTATTCTCCTCTCTCGGTCCTCTGTTAAGAGTATCTGGGAATTTCTTTTCTATTTCTCAGTTTCTTTTTTACTCTATCGGTCCTCTACTAAGAGGATCTGGAAATTTCTTCTATCTCTCAGCCTTTTTACTCTCTCGTTCCTCTGCTAAGAGGATTTGAGAATCTATTCTTGTATCTCTCGGTCCTTTGTAGAGAGTATCTGGAATATTTTCTTTTCTTACTCTATCGGTCTTCAGTTAAGAGGATCTGGGAATATTTCCTCCCACTTCTCGGTCCTCTGTCAAGAGGATCGGGGAATTTTTCCCTCTTACTGCTTGGTCCTCTGTCAAGAGGATCGGGGATTTTACTCTGGCTTCTCGGTCCTCGTTCAAGAGAATCTGGGATCCTAGTTGCCCATCATGATGGAAGCGGTGACCATCAGGAAATGGCTTTTTCCAGATTAAGCAGCCCCGAGTGAATCGGCCGAGCCAACACAAACGCTGGATAGATCGGTATCGCCGAGCCCTTGATGACCAGCAGACAAACTTGGGAGCCTACGTTCCCTTGCCACCTAAACGGAAGAAGAGGAATCGTTGAGATCGCCGGAACCGGGCCAAAGGGCTTCCAACCAGCCAACCTTTGATTGAAAACGCGCCTGAAACCACTGACCAACCCATTCCTCAGGGAGAGGTTCTCGAGGAGCTCAACCTCCCCCAACATCTTGATCAGGTCCTACCAGACTTGAAGGGATATTCTTCGCCGGGCGGTATCACCACCTTGCGGAACGAGGACCTCATTCCTCTCGAGGAAGTGTTGCGGGACCTAGGCGTCGATCTTCCGCCCGAGGAGACGACCCGCCACCTTCAGACTTACGGAGCTCAGCTGCAGGGACTCCCAAGCATTCACCCCTTAGGGGAGGAGGACCTATGGGAGCTGCGGGCCTCTCTCATCGAGTTTTCGCCTCCGAAGACCAGCGAATTGTCGCCCCCAAAATTGGTATACTTTCTATGGGCCATACCAAAGCCCCCTCCTAGGACTACATTGAGGGAAATTTACAGCCTCCCTTCAACGAGTGCGGAGTCTACTAGAAAGCGAGTACACGAGCCCGGGGTGAGCCCAACTCTCCCTGACAAGAGTTTCAGCGAACGAAAGAGGCTAAAGTCTCGCCCACCCTCACGACGCTTGCCCAGGATGTCGAGGATTTATTTGTCACCTCGGAGATCACCCCGCAAGCAGCAGGCTCTCGCTCAAGTGTGCCGATGGCCCCGCCCCCCCCCCCCCCAGCCGTTCTTTCCAGAAAGGCTCCCGCACGGGACCCAATTCGCCCAAGGACCTACCGAGCGCCCAAAAGGCTAAAGTCCATTGTCATCCGTCCCCAGCCGACTACCGTGTGTCGAAACCTTTTCGACCATTAATACATTTGAATCCATCATAATTTTTTTTGTAGTTGATAAAATAAAGGTTTTTTTACTTGTTCTCTAAATAGCTGGAAAATTTATTATCACATCAAATTTCAAGTTTTATGAGATGATAGGCAGAACTTCTTCTACAGTTTACAACACTTTTTTAATTGTTTCCGTGAATGTCAAAACTTAATACATTATTTTTTGAAGTTTTATAAGCTTTTGTGAATTTTCTCTCTTTTCTAAGAATCATTATGGATTTTTTATTTTTTTAAAGAATTTTTGGAAAATTATTCACAAATTCTCAAGGATTTCTGTAAGGTTTCTCCAAGCTTTCGAAAATTTCTAGAACAATCTTTACTTGGATTGTTTGTACAATTTCAAATAATTTTCGCGATTTTCCTGACAATTCCTGTTTTTTCAAGAATACAAAGGAATTTCATTAATTGGAGGACATTTTGAAACTTTTATCTAATGTAGGTATTACTGAGCATTTTCGTACATTTTCATGTATTTCGAAAGATAATGCAGAATATTTTCTTTATTATAAAGAAAATTCCTTGGAATTTAATAAATGGTTGACACTCGGAAAGCTTGAAAAAATGTAGAAATGTAGAAATTTTTTCGGACATTTCAAGATTATACTGTAATTTTTTCCCATAAAAATGAATGATGTGCATTAAGATCTACATGCTCATATTTTTTCGAGTGTTTTTTTTTAATTCGAGTTTTAGATAATTTTTTCTCCTCATTTTATCTCGAATGGGAAGCGAGGAATACAAAGCCAAGCGTCCCGTCGGCTGTTGCTTCCCGCGCCTCCATTGCGCCACCGAGGCCACAGCAGAAATTTTCTCGTTTCTCCTATATCCGCAGGATGACGCGGGTCTCCATCTCTGTAAGGTGTGAATTCTGAGTGAATTCGAATATAATTGAGAGCATTGATGTTATTTTGTCGACCAAGGTAATTAATTAATTTCTGATGTTAGATTTGGCCGATTACTGTTCAAATTAGACCAGTAATCGGCAAAATCTAGCATCTGAAATTAATGGTAAAATACTGGTTAAATACGATTACTGGTCAAATTTGACCAGTAATCGGCAAAATCTAACATAAGAAATTAATTAATTAATTACCCTGGTCGACAAAATCACATCAATGCTCTAGCAACATATACATTTATTTACTACTTGTCGAGCTAAATTTCTTCCCTTCAATGGCCAGAAACGTAAGCAAACTGCTGACAGCAAAGCTTGTGGCCAAGCGTTTAAGTATCTAAGATGCTCTTGTTCAAGTATCAATAATGTTTATTTAGTTTTCGCTGGAAGAAGAATCGGATGTTTTCTAGAAAAAGACCAATCTGTCCTTCATAATCTACTCACTCTGAGAAGGCCGGTTTTATCTAAAAATGGTGACAATATTGGAAGTTTGTTCTTTGACTTCAGTTCTTTCTTGCACTCTAGATGCTTGGTTGTCTTTTATGATTTTCAAGAGAATATCTTCTGGAAGCCCTTTTTTCCTTCTGAATTTCTGTTTGAATATCTATGCTATCCTCGAATTCATTCTTTGTCATTATTTGTGAGGGTTCCTCTTTCATATAATCAGGTCCGTTCCACCACACTTTTTTGTCTGGTAAATTAGAAACTGAAGCTCTTCGAGATATCAGATATGCTGGATTTTCTTCTCCCTTAACGTGATGCCAATTTTGTGCTGGAACTAGCTTTTGGATCTCCAGAACTCCATTTGACACGAACGGCTTCCATTTTTCGGCCCCTCCTCGTATCTATGTTAAGCAATCATGGAATCTATCCAGGCATATGTGATTTCAAATTGAAGGCCTAGAGCTCTTTCCACGTGGTGCATTAATCTTGCTAATGTTAGTGCTCCACACGATTTCATTCGGGGGAGTGAACTTTCTTTGATTAATGCAACCTTAGATTTTGAGCACAGTAATGCATACTGTAATTGATCAGGAACTGATTCATCCAAATTGGAATCCAATTTCCAAGTTTCCAGCATTATCATTTTTGCAATGATGATTACTGGGCCTAGTAATCTGAGAGGATCATAAAGCCAAGTAATAACTGATATGCTTGCTCTCTTTGTTGATATGCTTTGTACTTCACAAGTACAACAGTGAAAACTGTAGTGGCTTGTCATTGGAGGCCTAATGTCCTGATTGCTTCGTTGGTATCAATATCGAATTGAACCTTAGTCTCTCGTTGATTAACTGGAATCGATTCCAACACGTCTCTTGAATTTGTACTAAATTGTTGTAGCTCAAATCCTTCCAAGTTCATTAATCCTATTAGCTGATGAATCAATTCCTTCGCTTCTACTTAATTGTTGGCACCGATCAATAAAATCATCTACGTATTGTATTTTATTACTCTCTCTCTTTTACGGGTTTGAGGGCTCTGTTCCCTTTAAATCTTTTACAATTTCACTTAACCACTATACCTTATGCTTATCTTAACCTATAATCGCTTCGCCTTCTTATTATTTACAAGTTCTTAAATATTATCTTACTTACTATTATCTATAGCAAGTGCGGGAGACCTTGCAGGGCTTCCGTTTCCTTTTACCATTACTCTTCAAGCTTTTCCAAGTCACGCAACACTAATTTTCCTTATACATCATTCAATTTTCGTTTTCTCCTCCCCCATGCATTCTCTCTTCCCTTTTCTCTTCTAAGCTCTTCATCCACTTTTCCCCTTGTCCACAACCGCTCAGTATCCACCTGACTTTATCTATTACGCTCTTTCCGCCTTCCTCTTCCCCTGTGCATCTCTCCAACACGTGCTCCCACGATTCCCTTTCATATCCACATACTCTTCACATTTTCATTTCTTCACTCGTCCAATATTTACACTCATTCATGCCTTCTCCCATTTTGAAACGTATCATCCTGGACCACCTGCACTCCTTTTTTAATTTCCCTAGATATTCTGGGATCCCTTCCAACTTGACGAATCTATACCATTTATTATATTTTGAATCCATAATCTTTTCCCATCTCTCCTCTTCCTGCTTCTTACTCTTTTCACCCTTTATTACCTGCCACTCCTTCCCCTCGCCACACATTCTCCATTCCCTTCTAACTTGCCATCTCTCCTCCTCCCATCTTGAATGTCCCGTGTTACCTCTTCTCTCTCTATTTAGTATTTCCTGCAGGCATACTTGTGCAACTTTGCTACCCTTACCACTCTTCAGTGTCTCTTCGAAATTCCAGACCATTTTTCTCTGCCTTATAACCAATTTCTCTCTCCCTGTTTCTTCTCTCAACATATAACCTGGGTAGTTCCAGCTCACTCCCATAACCCATCTCAGAAATCTCTCTTGCATGTTTTCTACCTTTTTGTACTCCTTCCACCCCTAAATTTACACTCCATAACACATCACTGACCATACCAGTGAATTAAACAGCTATACTCTCATCTTTCAGTCCTCTTTGAATCTTCTTTTTCCGATCCCCCACACTTGACCCATCACCTTCCTCGCACTTTCCATCCTTTTTTTCACCTGAAGATCATTTCCACCACCCGCTTCGAACCAGAATCCTAAATAACAAAATTCCTCCACCATTTCCCCATTTATATTCCATTCATACTTTACTTCATTCTTTCTCTTCCTGAAACATAATATGTTTGTCTTCGCCACATTAATTGTCAGGTCTTTCTCTCTCAGATACTCTTCAAATCCTTTCATTAGCAACCTCATTCCACCTTCATCCTCTGCCAGAAGCACCACATCGTCCGCGTACGCCCTCGAGTACATTCTTGTATTTCCTAGAACTGTACCCCCTTAACCTTTTTTTTTCCATTTTCTCTTCTAGGTCTGCTAACAATATGCTAAACAACAACGAACTTAGCGAGCACCCTTGTCTGAGACCCCTCCCTGTCCAGAACTCCTCTCCTTTCTGTTCCCCGATCCTCACCCTTGTCTTCGTCTCCGTAAAGACCTCTTTTATCCCCTCAAATCGCTCTTTGTCCACCTCCCTCTCTTTCATTGCCTTCCACAAAACTTTCCTATTCACCAAGTCGAAAGCTGCCTTAAAATCCACGAAAAGTGCGACCAGTTTTGCTTTTTTCTGTCCCGGTTTCCTGTTGACTAGATATTTTAGAACGAAAATCTAGAACGAAAATGTTGTAAGAATCACTGAATACAACTGATACTGCCTTTGGATATTTCTTGCGTTCTATCGTAGGAAGTTGACAAAAGCTTTTCATCGCTAAAAAAGGCGCGCATTCCTGGCTGTACGTTACAGTATTTAATTCGAATTCTTGAACAGATTCGTTTTTCGAAAATCTAAACAGGATTTGTTGAAGCTTGCGATCTTCTGTATGAACTAATGTTTATCTATACATTTTAATAATATCTGTTGTTGTCGCAATTTTGTGTAGGGTAGACCGGGGCTAGTTGGGACAAAGCGAATTTTAATACTAATATTGAACATATCGCGCCATATGTTGTACAGTGGTCGAAGCTCTCGATGCGTAATATACCAGTGTATTTTGATGTCAAAATATTGCGTTTCACATAAAATATTGCCGAGTATATATTTGCAAGAGTGGTGAGTAACTTTTTATTTTGTTGGTTTTTTCGTTAAATCGTCCTTGAATATTTTTTTTATTTTTAGAACGAATATGAACATGAATAGAGCATATCAACAGCTGCGAGAATTCGTTGGAGAATTTTTTCTAACCTTAAATTTTGGAATTTTTTGCAAATGTTGTTTACCAAAAATGCGGTCGGGGTAGGTTGGGACAGATTATCGCGGGGCAAGTTGGGACGATTAAATGATTTAACGTATTTAGAGTAGTGCTAGGCATAGCTTGTGGGCTTATGTTATTGCTTAAACTTTTGCTTAAACTTTGAATTTTTCATGTCTACACCGAAAATCTAGAAAGATGAAATCTGAAAATGATATAAAGTGACTCGATAAGCTCTCTTCGTACTTGAACACAACTGGAAAATTAAAAAAATAAGTCAAATGTCTTTAAAAGTGATTGTTGCAACTTTGTTACTTTTTAAAAACAACTACAGATTTTCTAAATTGACATGGTTTTATTTGTACCAACCAGCCCGAGCATTGTCCCAACCTGCCAAATTGTATATAATGAATATTATGCGCCCAAACAATTCACATCAATAGCCAAGGATATGCACTTCAACAGCAAGTATAGAACGATTCTCAAAAAGTTACTAGAAAGACGCGACAAATTTTGGAGTCGCAGTTGTCCCAACTAGCCCCTATCTCCCCTAATCTAAATCGCAATATAATGACAATATTTTTAATGATCCATTAAAAACTGCACGTAATTTAGTCGTGCTACTTGCCTCTCCTAGTACACCATGATGTAATAGATAAACCACTGTCTCCTTTGGATCTACATTGCTAGGCCCTACAGGCGACATATGCCCCAATTCTAAATATTCTTGCATGAATTCGCAATACTTTTCTTTCAAAGCTACATTTGTCTCAGATCGATTTTCTAAGTATTGCTAATGCTTTAAAGCAATATCTCTAGATTGACCTAAAACTGATTCATCCTGTCGTCGTGGTAGTCGAACTACAAAACGATCTGTCGAATCTCGAGTTGTCGTTTCAGAGTAAATTTTCGCATTCTATTTCTAAAACAAACAGTGAATCGTTGTTAGTGTCTTTATGATCATCCATTTCTCAGAATTTATGTAATTCGTTCTTAAATTCGTATTTGCATTCTAATAATGCAAATAAGACGTTGGTTCTAACGTGACACGCTGCGGAGACAATCGATCCTCTTAGATTAATCGCACCAGAAACAATCCAACCTAAACAGGTGTTGTGTAAGCCAGACAAGTCCTCACCTAACTTAATTTTTCTGGTTTCAAGTAAATCTAGGAAATATTCAGCACAAATAATCATATCCATTTGACTTCTTTTCGTCGGTTACATCGATCTGAACCGAAGGTAAATTGTTTGTTACTTTTGGATTTTCAAAACAATAAACATTTGTTTTAAAGTCTGAATAATGTGACGCTATGTCGATGCCACAAGCTTGATTAACATGATTTGCCGAATCATTTATACCTGGAGTAGGATTGTCGACTAATTCTCGTTTCAGAATACCTAACCTGTTACAGGTCGCGTATTATGATACAAAATTCGCTTCACTAGCTGAATCTAAAAGTGATCGAATTACATGATAAGAGCCATTAACATATCACTAAAATTATTTTGCAGACTGTACAGCTGATTCTTTTCTATGTGTTTTTTTGAGTTCATAACTCTCTGATGGTTCACGATCTTTTGATATGTGACACAATGAATTGTGTTTTTCCTGGCAATGCCGACATAGACCAGCTCTACAGTCTTTTACCAAATGATTATTTCTGAAACAATTAATACAAATCCTGCGCCGTTTTATCTCAGAAACTCTATTCTCTATTGACAAAGATAAAAACTGTTTGCAACAATATAAATAATGATCATCCTGGTACAAATAATATTTTACTCTCTGTGCAAATGCGACTGTCGTTCGATTTTCGATTAATCTGTTTAGAGGCCAAACACCCTGTGATCTGCCTGGATTAATCGAATTATCTGACTTTAGTACAACCTTTTCTTGGGTAACTGTAAACAATCTTGTAGGCATTTTACATCTTTTTTGCAAGAATTCAATGATGTTATCAAAAGTCTAATCTGCAGCAGGTTCTGATTCGTAATGCTGCTCCTAAGATCTCCGCGTGACATTATCTAATTTAGACTCTATCATGTGAACTAATAACGCGTTCCGAGATCCAGCGGGAAGATACATCGATTCTAAGATTCTTATATGCTTTTTTGTATAATCAATCAATTCTCCTAAAGAGTCAGCTGATTCCTTTTAAATCTTGTGTATCTCAAATAAATATTGAATGTGTTTCTTTTTAATCGACTTTTGTTCGTTATATCGTTCTTGCAATAAACTCCACGCTATTTCATCATTTTTATTTGACAGTTGAATTGCCTCAATCACTTCAGCTGCATTGCCATTTATCAAAGTCGATAAGTACTGCAATTTTTTAATATAAGATCATTCTTTATTATCGTGAATAAGTGATTTAGACATTTCATGAAAGTTTTTCCATTGTTCAATTTTGCCATCGAACTCTGGCCCGTTAGATCACTGAAGTTAAGCAGTGTTGGGCGCGGTTAGTACTTGGATGGGTGACCGTCTGATACTACTGCGTTGCTGTTGGCGGTCGTGGGTGTGGTGAGCCCACACTTCTAGTTATTTACTACAAGAAACTATCCACCTACAAAACACTACCCGAATCGGGTAGTGTCACGCTTACCCCTAGAGGCTCGCCGAAAGGGTAATAGCTTAATGATATACATACATACTCGAAAGTAACGCCGCTTGTTGTTGTAATATACGAGTAAAAATATCGCTATTACAATTTGTCCTTACATTTCCATTTACATTAAGAGACGGTAATTCAAGACTTTCACTTGGTGACAATTTTTCAATAAATCTTTGTGAATGTACCTTTACCTCGACATATGATTCTTCGAATTCCATATTCTTCACAAATGTTTCCACTCTTGTTAGTTTAGCTTTTGTGTAGCCTCTATCTCTCCTTAGTTGCTTCAGAGATATTTTGTGCGAAGTCTCGAAATAATTTAATGCCCCAACCTCAAATCGACTACGTGCTGCTACTCTATGTTCTCGATATATCTAGACACACTGTAAAAAATAAAAAATTGTATCAGTTAGAATGGTAAAATTGCCAACAAAAAATGGGTGCAATTTCACTACTCTGATTATGGGATGAATACCACTTGCAATTTAGAATTTCCAACCAATCTTGTAACTTTACCACTTTTAGACTGATACTATAGCAAGGCATTGTAAAAGTACAGTTTCTGCTTGTGAATCTGTGACTTTCAGAGTAGGTAATTAATGGATCTACTTTCAGAGTGTTGCATTTCTTGACGCTGGTATAAGTACAGAAACTGTTAAAAATTCCTTTTTCAAACGCAATCTCACGTCTTGAAATTTGATAATTGATAACGCGGCGTACTTGCACAGCTCTTAACGTAGTATAAGTACAAGTAATTGTAAAGTTCAAAGTTGCGGAGAATAATGAAAAAAAAATGGTAAAATTACAATTATTTGTCAAAGAGTGTTTCGGAACGGTATAAATTATGGAAAAATTTACTTACAAAATTGATAAAAAATATAGTTAAAGGATGTATTTAAAAAAATAAATTTATTTATATTCGTATATATGTCAATTTATTTTGTTGATAACTACGTAGCATACCATCATTAACATTTCTCATGTAGATGCAAAAGTTACCATGTTGAATACAAACACGAATATTTTTGGTTAGGATGCCATCACCTACAAATCCATAATGTTCATAATGCATTGTAATTTTACAGAATCTGTCTGGAAACTTAAGTAACCTAAAAGTTGAATTCCATACTAAAAGTGGATAATCGTTCTTGTCAGTGAAAACGTTACTTTGGCAGTAGGTAATAATCGGACCTACTCTGAAAGTGGTAAAATTACCAGAAATTTTGTTTGCAGTGCACGAATCATTTTTTCTTCTACCTATATATCGCTGATTTGTTTCAAAGGACCAAAATAACGTTGCGATTGATACTAAATAAAGTTCAACTTGATTTCTATAAAATTGCATCTTTTATTCTGATTAATAAACGTGAGTACAAAAAAAGTTTCTTCAACGAAAAACTTCGCAAAACATTCATTTTTTTTAAACAAACAAAAATCTGTAAAACAAAATCACTGGTAAAGTAGGAAACAGAATCGGACAAATTTAAAATTAACAAAGCACACACAAAACCGAAATATTTGAAATCTTTATGAAATGTTTGAGAAATCACTAAAATCTTTGTGAAATGTTTGTAAAATTTTTCTGAAGTCTGTAGAAATCTTCGCGAATTATTTTTAATATTTTTGAAAGATTTTGTAATATTTGTGAAATTATTGAAATCTTTGTGAAGTGTTTGGTAAATCATTGAACTTCTTATAAAATCTTTTGAAGCTATCCGAAATCTTTGCGAAACCTTTAAAATCTTCCGGGAATCTTTGGGAAATCATTGAAATATTTAAAATCTTTGTGAAATATGAATTTTATATCTGTATTTATCATTATTTATTATTTACTATTTACTGTTTATTTTTTATTTATCATTTATGTATAATTTGTACATAGTATAATATTCTTATACTGTGTACAAATTGTACCGATTACAACTTACCCATCGCCTCATACACTTTAAGTTTCCCATAAGATTAAAAGTGGGAGAAAAATTTTGTTTTTAATTTTCAAAATCATTCTGCTGTGTTATTTTGAGGTGGCACAGTGAAACAAAGAAGTTATTATTATTATTGCCTGGGTTGAGACCGTAAGAGCACCTGATGCTTGGGTGATCCCGTTGCGTCCCCTTGTGAGCCTAAGCGAACCTCGAAGCCCTCTCCTTACGGCGAGGAACGCAGCCACGCTATTGGTTGATATTTCTGACTCACTGATGAAGTTGCTGCCCGTAAGTGTTACACGTTTCTCCGCAATCACGGGACAGTGCCAAAGGATATGAATATCTGTCTCATCATCCCTTCCGCACAGACGACAGAGGGGGCTTTCTGCGAGCCCTATCTTATGTCTGTGATATCCGAGGTGATATTCTGATGTTCCTTGGTCAGTCAACTGTTGATTTCTTCAGTGACTAACCTACTGAAAATACTTACAACTGGATCGGGTCCAGTGAAAATTTCTCTTGCTGATAGTTTTGCTAACCTTCTTCTATCTCATTGCCTTTGATGCCGCTGTGTCCAGGGATCGAAAGTTGAGTCACTGGGGTCTTCGTCGCTTGATTCTTCAGTGTCTCAAAGCACTCCGATACTAGTAGCGACGTAGTCGTTTCATTCAGGGCTATTATAGCAGACCTGCTGTCTGAGCAGATACGGATATACACGATATATACCGGCTTCTGCGTTCTCCTTTTTCCTGGAGCCATATGTATACCAGTTGTCCTGATCACTGGGCAGGTGTGCCACGTCGGTAAACCATTCCTCCTTCGTGGATAGGCTAACACGATACTTCTTGTCGAAGAGATAGTCCATTCCACGACTGCAATATGCACATCATGCGCCATCATGAGATATTCATAAAGGTTTCAATCGCGAGGCCTTTCTGCTTCAGTTATCCTTCGATCAGATTTACTGCTCCGCTTAGGGCCGTTACGGTCGAGCCCTATATGCGTATTTATCCTTGTGAAGTGGCATACTTGTTAAGACCTTGTCGCGGATATATCTATCCACAAATCTTTCCACTCTTTTTAGTAGGAAAGATGTTAGGCTGATGGGACGGAAATCCATTGGTGAAGTATAACCGATCCTACCTGTTTTCGGAATAAAGACTACTCTCGTACCTCTCCATGCCGTCGGAACATATCCTAGCGTCAGACTAGCCCTAGCGAGTCTTACGAGCGGTCCTATGATTATCTCTTGAGCCTTTCGTAAGAAGACCGGATATATGCCAAGGACTGAAAGACTTCAGGACTCACCTGATCCTGGAGGGAGTAACAATATCGTTGGCTAGCCGCTGCTTCGGACCCAGATGAGGCACAGACGGCTTTGGTTGCCTCAGAGGTGTCGCCCCCTTTTCTCCACACCTTATGAAGCTCAGAAAATGTTCCTTGATCAGGTGAGCCAATGTCTCCTCGTCCGACGCTGAGTGTCCCCCGTTGGGAAATTTTAGTGTCATCGTAAATGAGGTCCAGATTTCATCCAGTTTGCCAGTACTGGCACGTCTAAACCTCTCTCTAGTTTCCCTGCGAAGCTCTTCCAGTTTCCCTTTCCACCAGTGGGTTTTCGCAGCCTTTCGGATTCTTGTGGGTCGACAATTGCTTTCATAAGTAGATTTGATGGTCTCCTTGAAAATCTTGGCTGCCATCTCCAAGGTGTCACGTCCGTTCTTCTTGGATTTATGACCCACTTAGGGCCCGCGGGTACGATCGATTCCAACTCGAACTCTATCTGTGAGTGATCTGAGAGAGTGGGTTCATCTGAGACTCCATTTCTTGACATTGTCTCTAAAACTGCCGGTACAGAGAGTGATCTCAATGACTTCCTCCCGTCGGGGTATTGCCTGTGTTAATAATATCTAGATCAGTAGTGATTAGGTATTCCAATAGATCATTATTACCTCTTAAGTTGATGTCCGTGCTGACCCACAAAGTATGGTGGGAGTTAGCACCGTACCCCAGCAGAAGAGGAAGACCCCTTACCTTGCAGTATTCTACCAGTGTACGTACGTCCACTGGTGGGTTGGTATCGGTGTCATATGGAAAGTAGGCCAATGCCATGACTAGCTTCTCTATTCCTTTAAGATCCGTGGCTATCACCATCAGGTCTCTCGAACATAGCACTAGCAGCGGGACAACGTTTACTCCCTTCGCCAGTATTCAGGCCCTTGGTTTGGCCGCCTTGGGGACCCTGTTACAACCTGTCGATTCGTGTGACGATTCGCCAGGACGCTGTCCTTATTGAGAGGTTGAATACCTCCAAACCCCAAAGGACCACAGACGGGCATTGTCTCGGCCACTGTATTAGCTAGCCAAGCTTTAGCCGCTAGGTCGGCTGCGAAAAATACGAAGACCCCTCCCCTACAGAAGGAGTTCTCGAATTTTGGCCATTGATCTGGGGATACTCTTTCGAGCGCCCTCCAGGAGACCTCCCTGAAGAGCTCAAACTGCTCCACAATGAGCATCGTGTCCGAGTAGTTCGTATCCATCATCACCACCGTCAGAGTGTTAGTCCTCTGGACACCTGTTAGTCCAGCCCGCGACGACTGCCTGTTTGCCGGCTGCTGGGCTCTCTTGTGCATCTTCATAGGCTTAGCCCTCCCGGTGGGGTCTCCTTTGAGCTCCTCCCTCTCTTCTTTATGTTGGTTCTAAATTTCTGAACTCTAGTAAAGTAGGACCAAAGTTCCTTTCGAGGTGCTGCAGTTTTCCACTCTACCCGTGTTCAAAGCTCTCGTTGGCTGTTAAAAGAGCTCTTATTTTTTACGTCCAGTGCTGCTTGATGGCTAACAGCATGCCGTTTTAATTTTAAATTGAAGATGTGAAATGCGCTAGCGAGACTTACTTAGGCGTACTAAAGTTTCATTACTTCTATTTTCGCTAAACAGGGAGACCGTCTTCTCGTAAAATACACATTTCAGAGTCCAGAGATTAAGATCTTCAGGGAGCAAATCTGGGGGAGCAGTATTAGCTTCAGCTAATTTGTCCATCCTGAGAACGATTTTTTGGAGGATTTTTGTACTCCTACTTCTCATGTCGGCATTATCGGCTATCTGAAAAGGTGATCTTGCTGAAACAGATGGTCTGTTCGCTGGAGGATGTTGCTCTTCTTCTTCCTGATGAAAAAATTCATATCCCTTTCGGCGTAAAAAGGATACCTGATCTCTTAAATACAGTCAACTTCCTCCTATTCCACAGGCCTTGAAACGTACGCGATCGATAATTTAAGGGATGCAGGGGCCCCCGCCTCTACCGCGAGTGTTCAGTTTATTTTTATAAAGCGACGGTCATTGGCTGCCGCGGCCTTGTATCACTGTGCTTGCTCTAAGCAACTTTTTCAACTGCGCATGTACTGAAACGGTCGGGTCGATTTGAAATTAATAATTACTATCAATAATAATACAGATAAATACACCCGACATTCCTAGAACGGCTGGCCCACGCAGTTTCTCAGCTCAAGGGGCGAGAGACCGTTGCGGCTCTCGCCTCTGCAGTGTTTTTGTTGACGTACGACGTGAAAAATATAAAGTTTCCTGGAAATAGTACAAGTTGCCAACTAAAACTCAATATAATAGAATCAAAAAACGACTCAAATATTTCGCGGAATAGTGAGTTTTCTAGCATGACGTCATGGCCATGCTAGTATATGTGGACATGTCAGAAAGGTTAGCATAGGAGTGGCATAGGAGTGCAGACAACTATTTGGAGAAAGTATTCTGAACGTAAAAGTAAGTAAGTTATAAAGGTCTTAATACTAATAGTTTTCAAGTGTATAATGTTAGAAGAGGTGGCAATGTTAGCCGTCAGGAAGGTTAGGACACGGTACTGCAAATGCATACGCCTTTTTGGAATAAATATTCTATACGTAAAGGTAAGTAATAAAGATCTGAATAGTAATATTTCCCAAGTGTTTCAAGTGTTTCGCATAATACAATCAACTATCTGAAATTTAAGGTTAGAGTACCCGGTTCGGATCAAATCGATCTGAAATACTTTTACGTTTAGTATATTTTCTCGAAAAAGTTGTCTGCATTCCCCTGACGTCATGCTAAAATACTCAATTCAAGACTTCCCGCTTTTCGGACCTCTTTTTTCAATTGGTCAACGACTGACGCGGGCGTGGCCGTACAGGGACCGTGATGGGAGGTGACGAAACTGCACAATTTCGAATAAGCGTGTATAGGGGATGTAGAATAGGTGAACTTAAGAATAGGCGGAAGTTCACTGCACTGATCTCTTAAATACTCTTAAATACTTAATACTCCTGAATACTTAAGCACTCTTAAATGCTTATTTTTATATTATAGAAGTAAGCAAGAGTTTTGACGGACCAGATGAAGTAATCCCAGAAGAACAGCCATTTGCATCCGGCTCGCGATGGACTGAACCTGACGCTCGCAAGCCGGGGTCTTGTTGAGTTGGCTAAGAAATGATGCTTTCATACATCTAAGACAGCCGATTATGAGAACCACAAGATGCACTTTGTAACCTTGGTACAGCCTGCTCAGCTCGAAAAGAAGTGCTTGATATTTCGGCCGTTTTCCTTCCTCCTTTGCCATGATATTACCATCGGCTTGTGCCGAAAATTCAATCACGCAAATGATCTTCGTCTTCAGATCTTGGTGGACAATATCAGGCTTCGTAGCACTGATACGTTGAGTGGTGGAGAATGAGAAATTCCAGTAGATCTTGCACTGATCATTCTCATCAACGGACTTGAGTTCCCCCTGGGCGTATGGCAAGACGAGCAATATATCAACACCATAGAAGTACCTAAGGGGTAATATAATACTTTTAGAGCCGCACTGTGTCTCTATATGTACCCGTAGCATGCATACTTTCAGAATCCACTGAGGACATGTTCAAGTGTTTCTGCCTCTTGCTTGCTCGCTCGGCAGTTGGTATCACCTAAAGGTACATTCATTATGCGCTCGCGGTAAACTAAGGTGTCTATAACGCTGTCTTTACAGGCAAAGCGAAATCCCTCAGTCTCCGATCTCAATCCAGCAGACTTGAGAAACATGTTGGACACACCCATCGACAGCTCTTCTCTACGTATGATGCCATAGACTTTACCATAAAGGGGCTTGTCAGCATGTTCTCTTAGTAGGAGCGTATGTTCTGCTTCCTGTGCACGACTTTTGAGCACCAAAGTTGTTAGTGATGCTAGGCCATGTGTAGTTTCGCTGGAATCCAATGGGATGCCATATTCCTCTGCGGGCCTATCTGAGGCCCGGTATAGAAACGCTGCTGCATTAACGACTTCATGTTGATGTACGAGTCGTAAAAGAGAATCTGTGCTATTTAGAACTGAGCAGGCTGTAGCCTGAACCGTTCTTTGATGAAGACACTCCAAGTTTAGCAAGCCTCCACCCCTTTTATCTCGAGGGAGGTATATTCGATGTACGGAAGATCTAGGGTGATGACTTCGATGGATTGTCATCATCTGGCGTATGCTTTGGTCAAGTTGCTTCAACTCATCGACGTTCCATTTTACGGCACTAAACGTGTAGAGCAGTATAGGAACGTCCAGCATTTTTTACGCCTGGATCGTGTGCTTCCCATATAATTCGGAAGCCCAGATTTTTTCGCTTGCGATATTCCAAGATATATATATGTTCCTCCATTACCAAGATGTTGAATGGTATTTCCGCCTATGAGTTAAACATCCTGATCGTCACTAGATGATGTAGTTTCGAGTCTTTCTTGGTATAGGTGGACGCAGGCCTCTTTCGAGGAAGAAAAGAGTTTAAGGTCGTCTATGTATAACAGGTGGTTGAACTTATATTCTCTTCTGTTCGGCGGGCCAGATAGGTATCCAGAGCTTTTGCCTCGGAGCACAATAGATAGAGGAAAGAGGGAGATGCAGAAAAGTATCGGACTTACATTAGAGAGTCTCCTTGGAAGACCCCCCTCTTATATGTGATATAGCTGGCAGTCACTTGTCTTTTTTCAGATGTTATGACAAATCTTGTCCGCCACAAGAGCATAAGCTCTTTGATGCTTCTCACTGTTTTTGGATGCACCTCCAGGCACTCAAGGAGCTTAATAAATATTCCATGGTTCGTGTTATCGAATGCCTTACGGTAACCTATCCAAGCCATGGACACATCGCGTCGATACCTGATCGAGTCATGGGTAATACACCTGTCTATTAACAGGTTCTCCCTGCAACCTGTCAGCCCAGTCTAGGAATAAATAATATAGAAACATTGAAAGAAGTAATGTAACCAGTAAAGAACCTGTAATGAGAAAGAGCTCAGTTTAAGAACAAAATTCCACAGATAAATCTTAGAATTGTTACATGTATACAATTTGTTGTATACTTTCAACCGAGCAGTCCAACATCATTACTTTATTCTTTTTACATTCTGTGTTTCATCACGTCATTTAATATTAGACTATTATTGCTTCCTACTTATTTGCCTGTTATAACGAAAAAAGCGTATGAATATCCATTACGGAAAAATAATTACAGGTCTATCATCCTTTTCCTATAATATTTTTTTGTAATGTAAGAACAAAAATATAATCCAACTAAATCAATTTAATAAAAAGTTAATCGATGATCTCAGCACGTCGCCACATGGCCTCAGTTCACCAAAACTTATTAGGATTTTGCACCAGAGAGTTTAAAGAAATAACTAACACCAGATTAAATAATAACAATGCGAATATATATTTTAAAGTTGACGTTAACTTGGACAATCCGTGCTACACCAAATCTTTTGTCACACCAAACCTTCGCCATGAACGCCCGCCAGTGATTCTCTCCATCTACCCTCCCTCACCAACCTGACTTATTACCTGTATCGTCACTACTAAAGTCGTTGACTCACTATTTTTAAAATTACATTAAAATAAAAGCTAACAGATCCGGCCATCCGACCTTTGATTGTCCTCAATCTAATCTAAGCAAGCAGTATCATTTAAACTCCTTTTTTACAAACAGTTTCTTAAATATTGAACCTAACGCTGGCGTTTGTTCCCATTTAATACTACAGTTCATAATCTTTTAAATATTTTGGTGGTCGTCTAATCCGTTTTATGGACT
>CAKNWT010285819.1:0-17774 GCA_932066315.1 Andricus coriarius | reverse complement strand
CTTTTTCTCACGGATCCTGTGTAAAGGTATTTTTACGATTCATGTGTAAAAATAGATCTTATTTCAGGATCCGTAAAAAATAGAACAAGAATTTTGTTTGAAACTTAAAAATATGTAGGTGTTACCTTAATTTCTTAAAAAGAGCATTAAAAAACGAAAACAGTTTTTTTGAAACTTTAGGTAGAAATGATAAAAATTGCATTTTTCGTCATTTTTTTAAATATTATATTTCCAAAACCAAATTTTTTTCTTCGTTTTTTTCCGTCTCAGGTTTATTAGCTCCCATAAAACTTATACGAAATAATAAAAGAAATAATTTTTCCATACACAGAAAATTTTAAAAATTTAAATTGTGATAATTTTCAATAGACTTGCCCAATCCTGCGAAATTATTTCAAATTTTTTTGTTGTTGAATTGGTTTGTAGTGCCACAAAGAAAATGTTCAGTTTGACTACCAATGAATCTAATCATTTCTAATCAAATTTCTATCTTCTGTCTAAAATTTTATTTCCAATCTAATCAACTCACTACTCAGCTGATGAGTTGCTTCTTAGTGCTGCTTTTTTTTCTATATTTTATTTTGAGATGGGTTGAAATCGGCCTTATATCAGGAAGTGACAGTTGATGCGACGTTCACATTTCAATAATAATTTGAAAATTAAAAATATTACTGCAAAATAATCATGCAAATATAGATAGTAATGGTCATTCCACTCATAAAAGTATTGAAATGTTATCAATTTACTGCGTCGTTAAATTTTTTTTGTTAATAATTTAAATTTAATAATATTCTTATAATTAAATCATTACGAATTGTGTGTATGCGTAAACTGTAAATCCTTCCAGGGTGTAGTCACAATTTTTGTTTTTAATATAAAGCTTCAATACATAAACAATATACAAGTAAACATGTTTTAAACTGAATAATTTTTTAATATTTTTAAATAAAAATATTAGAGCTCCGCATTAAATTCCTAAATATTTGACCTTTCTTGAATTAATAAATAAAAAATAAATAATAAAAATAAATAATAAAATTAAATCATTTCCTGTTGATAATATATGAAGTTATGTGGGATTAATTTTAAATCTTCGAAATTGTATCACAAAATTATATTAATAATTGGAAACTAATATTTTTCAAATAAATATATTTGACGTTTTACTTAGATTCTTTAATTTTCTTTTTCAGTTAATAAGTTTTCACTTTTTATAACTTAAAATGCTTGGCATAAAAGCGAAACCTTTAACCTTTTTAACTTTTGATATTGGGTTCAGTAAAAATCATTTAATTCCTTAAATCTATTATGATTACAATTTTTAATTTCAAGCATGATTGGAGTCTTTAACCTTCTTAGTTTATTATATCAAAAAGATAAAATAATTTTAAATATTATAACAGTTTTATGGCTTTAACAGTTTTAAATCTTTCAAAACTGTAAATGTAACTTTTTTTAAACTTCCTGATCAGCTGAAAGCAATTAAAAGAGAATGATTTTATATTAAAACATCAAAAAATGATTTTCTTTTTCAATCTTCCAAAACTGTGTCGTTAGAAAATAATTATATTTTAACTATAAAATGTGAGTTTTCTGTAATGATTTTCCGCACTTGATAATAAAAAACCTGTAAATGAGGAATATTTTAAATTTTACACTTTTGAAGATTTGTAAGTTATAAAAATAGATCATTTTTTTTTCTTAGAATTAGAAATTTTAAAGTTTCATTATTAAGCATTTAAACTTCATAATTGATCGATTTCAGAACTTGAAAGAGGACCATTTTCAAAATTCTAGAACATTTGAGATTGTTTTGAAATTTGAAGATGCAAACATTTGTAAAATACCAAATTTACAATTTGCAATTCGCAGCGTTCAAAGCGTTAAAATTATAATTTTTTTTTTCAAAATAAGAATTTCATATTTAAAGCAATGAAAACAAATAAATATAAATTTTTACAAGCAACACTTTTAAAATTCGCATCAAATTTTCGACTTGTACCTTACTGTCAATTTTTGTGGGAAATTTAATATGCAATTATAATAAAATACAGATCAACAAGCAATTTTAGTTATGCAAGATTTTTTTACATTAAAATCTATCAAACGTAATTTTAAATTGTAGATGTTATTTATTTTTCAAAACAATTTTGTGTAAATTAATTCAGACAGGGAAATGCATTTCAATGAGGAAAAAAGCTGATTTAAAAGTCTGTTCAAGTTTATTTTGCAGGATTTAAACATTCAGTCATACAATCATCACTGTTGCATTAATAATAAAAGTGATACATTTTAATAGATATTTTTGTGGATCTTTAAAGATTTTAAGAAAATAAATAAAATAATCTTAAGACTGTTGGGAAAATTTAAAACCATTTTTTTAATTTAAAAATAATTCAAGGGAGTTTGATATGTATTTAGAAGTTTTGTGAAGATTCCAAAATAATTTAAAAGATTTTAAACAAAAAATGTAAAAGCTTTAACAAAAATTTTAAACGGTTTAGAAAAAAATTATCTTAATTCCTGGATGAAGTGAAAAAGTTTTTTTTGTTGTTGAAAAGTTAATTTTGAGTATATTTTTAAAATTTTCAAAAAAGAATCTGGGAAATTTTAAGACTATTTTTAATCTAGTAGGATTTTCGAAAAATGTAGACAAGATACGAGTTCCAAGATAATAAAAAACAAATTTCATTACATTCCTGGAAAATTTTCTAATAACTTTTTTCAAACCAATTTTGAAGATTTTTATATTTAAAAATCTTTGAACTGTATAATGTATAAAAGTTAAAATTGTTTAATTTTACAATTTAACAGCTTTTAATTACAAAGTTTTCAATTCAAAATTGTTAAAAGCTTCCATTTTATATACTTAAATTATTGAGAGTTTGCATTAAATAAGTTTTAGACTTTAATTATTAAAGTTTCAAATTCAAAAGTATTCCACTCAAGTATTTTAATTTGCAGTTAAGTTTTTCTAAAGTCAAATGAAAAACTTTTCATCTTCAAGAGTTCAAATCTTTTAATTTGAATGACCGTGTTTAATTCTTTTGCAACTGTTGAATTTTTATTTGAAGTCAAAAATTTGTTCTTTTTCGACATAGAATGACAAATATTGAGAACATTGCAATGACATGTATGGTGTCCAATCGATTGCCACATATTTGAAAAAACGTCCAACGTAAAATTTTGTTTGTTCCTCAATAAAGATTATTTATTATTGTATTTTATTATTCCACCATTCCTTTAAAGTTTAAACATAAAAGCTTTTTTGCTGTACCGATCATATATAAATTTTAATTTAAAATCATCTCATTGCAATATTCTAAATATTTGTCTTCTTAGGTCGAAAAAAAACTATTTGGCTGCACAACCTGTAAATTTTTGTAGATTCTTGTATAGCTACTTTTTTGTAAATTTTTGCAGGAAATTAAAATTATAATAAAATACGGCAATATAAAAAAAAAATAAAAAAAAAAGTACAAAATTCGCCCGAATAATAGAAAAATGTTGTACTTTCCTGTAAGTTTGGTTGTAATTTATTCTATTTATTTGTATATTTCTGTAAAAATGGTTTTAGTTTTTTGTACTTTTTTGTAAAGATTTGTTCAATAGGGTATATCTTCATACACTCTCAAGTCGAGGGGACCAAAATTTTGAATAGCTTTATATTAAACTTTTTTTCAATTTGTACATATTTTATAGAACTTAAATTGCTTAAATTTTTCATTTTAAACACTTTCACTTTCGAATCAGTTTTAAATCAACTGAAGTCAAAATTTAGCACCAACATTTTTTTCTGGTCTACAATCAAGTTTTCTGTCTGCTCAATATTCAAAATGATCGTAGACACATTTCTGATGACTGTCAATTATTGAGCTCATAATGATTTTTTTTTCGATTATCATCTTCTTTGTTGTTCCGTCAAGAATAAACGACTTTGACAGTATCCAATGTGTATTGAGAATTGTAAACCAATCACAATACAAAGAGGTCCGTTACCCTGAATTTTCAATGGACGATTGATCGTTCTTTTATTCAGGATCAAGATATTGCGGTCGGATCTGTCAAAGCTTGGCGATCATTTACGGCACCATAAATTCAAATCAGTATTTGGATCATTCTCCCTTTAATCTCTAATCGACTCATAATCGAACCAAGCATTACACACTTATTTTAAACTATATTCTTCACAAAATATGATTGATTCAATTGCGAGATAATATTGCAAAAAGCTGAAACTGTATAAAACTTTCAGGTATTATGAGCAATCAAAACCCAACTTTTAAGGATATCATCTTCAAAAAATCATCTTTGATGATACCCAAAAAAATAATTTTTTCCATGGGCTTTCAAATATTGTAATTTTTACATGATTTGTAATCAGAAGTATTAAAAACAAAATTGAGTTAGTGAAATTTTGTTTAGAAAGGTGTACAACATTTCTACAACTGTTATTTTTTGTTATATCATCTATGTTTTTTGTATTACAAAATACTACAGAATTTTACTTTTTTTTACTTTGTGTGTTCGATGTCTTAAAAACACTTTTAATTTTACGTAAATTATTGTGGAAAATTACAAATTTTTACAAAAAGATGAAAATTTCACAAAAGTTACAATATTAGGAAACTGTACTTGAAATCATTTTGAAGTATTACAAACAAAATTTAGTTGACCTTTCACGCTTGACAGCTGACCTCTGACCTGTGACAACTATTTTTGTTTACTTTTTTGTTTTGTTTCTTTAATATTTTTCGTTAGGGTTTTGGTTGAGAATTAATCTTTTTAACTAAAAATATAACTTCCATGTTTGGTTGAAAATCGATATTTTTAATTGAAAGATAATTCTTTCTAGTGGAAGATTCAAATATTTGGTTGAAAATGTATCCTTTTTGATCAGAATCCTACTGCAATTTTGAAAATAATCTGTTTTGAATAAGAATTAAACAATTTTGAAAAAATTCCTCTTTATCAGGTGAATTCATCTGTTTTTTTATTTTAAATTTAAAACTTTGTTGGTTAAATATCAGCTATTATATGTTTCGGTTTAAATTAGTATTTTTTGTTTAAAAAATCAACTACTTGGATTAAAGTTCAAAAAATTTCTTTTAAATTAATTTGTTTGGGTGAAAATTCATAGTTTTAGTTGAAAATTCGTATTTTTTGCTTGAAAATTCGACAATTTAGCAGGGAAATAAAATATTTGGTTGAAAATAAACTTGTTTGTTAAAAATTTATATTCTTGACTAAAAAATTCATCTTTTTGGTTGAAAATTGCACTCTTTCGTTAAAAATGTATTCTTTGTTTTGTTGAAAATTCATATATTTAGTTGAAAGTTGAACTGCTCTGTCAAAAATTCATTTTTTGTAAGATTCACCTCTTTAGTGGAAAAGTAAACTTTTCTCTTGAACTTCATTTTTTTGTTCAAAAATTGATTTTTTATCTTAATATTTAGTGATACCATTTTTGATTAGAAATTTATCTTTATAAGTCGAAAATTCAACTATTTGGTACAAAATTGATGCATTTCTTTGAAACTCGTCATTTATTGGTAAAAAAATTAACCTTGTTTGTTTAAAATTCAACTAGTTGATAATTCTTCTTTTGTTGAAAAGTAATTTTTTAACTGAAAATTTGACGATTCCGTTGTTGGTTAAAATTCATCTTTCTGAATTGAAAATTCATCTATTTGGTTGAGGATTCTACTAATTCATTAATAGTTCTTTTTTTTCTTTCTATTCAATGGGTTGAAAGTTCCTCTTTTGGTAGAAAATTCATCTTTGCTGGAAGAAAAGTTATCTTTCTTGGTTGAAAATTACCTTTTTTTAACATTTAACTTTTCGGGTTGAAAATTAAACTTTCTTCTAAAAAATTAGTCTTTTGGCTTGAAAATTCTACTATTCTGATTGAATATAAATCTGTTTCGTTTTGAAATTGACCATTTTGTTGAAAACGCATCTTTGCAGTTTGAAAATTCAACTATTTTGTTTAAAAAAACCGTCCATTTGGATTAAAAATTAATCTTTTACGGTAGAAAAGTCATCGTTCTTGGTTGAGACTGCATAATTGACTTAAAATCTTAGACATGTGAAGTGTACCATGTTGAATTTAATATTATGATACGTTCGTTTTCCAATACTGCACCGACACAGGTCGCTGATCAATCTCTCTAGCAATCACTCCAAGCGAAGAGTTTCACAAAGTCATCATTAGGGTGGTCTAACAATTCGACTTTCGATTTTTGGTGATAACCCCCCCCCCCCCCCATTGTGTGCGTTTTCCTGAAAAATAAATTCTGTAATTTTTGTTTTCTTCAACTTTAACCCGTGCTCCCGGGCTTTTGAAATTAGCATAGGATTTTAGATGGGAAAAGCACGATTTTCAAAAAAATGGAAAAAAAGTACTTGTTATACATTTTTTGTGAATTAAAGTATTGTCACCTCTTAAGAAGTATTTAAGGAATAGTTTCCACTAAATAACTTCTAATTTTGATACACCTAAACCCCTTTAATTGTGCCCGGAAAATGCCCCAAAAAATGCAAAATACCAGTTTTTTATCAAATTCATGCTAAAGACGGTATTTTTTTTTAATTTTAACTAAAATTATTTTTAATCGATGAGCGACGAGTTTCAAAGTACATTTCAAATAATTTTAAATTCTTTAAACAATGATTACTTATTTAAACAATTTGATTTCCCCTGTAAGTCCTGAAAAGTTATTACCTTTCAGAATAAGTCGTACAAAGTTGATGAATGTCAGGAGTAGTAACTCTTGTTCAACTTATTTGGTAAATATTCAAACAATTTTTATTTATTTAAACAATTTTTTCTCCCTAAAATCGCAAAAAGTTATTGTTTTCTGGAAGTAATGACACAATTAAAGAATGTTGAAAGTAATATACTTTTGAAGCCTGAAAAGTTATCAATTTCTGGAATTAATGACAGAATTAAAGGAATTTAAGAGTAGTGTTTTTTCTACACGTTATTTAGCAATTTTTTAAATAACTTTAATTCGTTTAAACAATTTCTATTTGTTTAATCCTTTTTTTCTCTGTAAATCGTAAATATTGATTCTTTTCAGCAATTAATGACAAAATTAACGAATTTTAAGAATAATATTGCTTAGCTTAAGATATTTTGAAATTATTTAGACAATTAATAATCATTAATAATCATTAATATTAACCATTCTTTCAGTCTGTTATGGGTACTTATTTTTTCAGATCGTATTCGTTAAAATAATTTTTCAAATGAATAGAGGTAATAAGCATAAACGGACATTCGGCTTTTACACATAGAAACAAGTAAAACCAGGTCTTAGGCTTGTAATATTTTATCGAAGAATAACTTTATTCCATTTTTTACCTCGAAATAAGTGTAGCTTTTAATAAATATTTAAACTATATTGCGTAAAAAATATCCAAAATGTCAGCTCCGTAATTGTACCAAATTAAATTATGTTGCTCAAATCTATAAAATTTGTTTGAATCAGTTAATGTTACCTTCCAGTGACTATATTATATGAATAATCCAAGTACATAGTTGATTTTTACGTGCGCTACAATATTACAGAAATTACTTTTAAAGTTTCTAAATAAAGCGATGACATTTCCGATTTT
Organism: Andricus coriarius; assembly: GCA_932066315.1. Lineage (NCBI taxonomy): Eukaryota > Metazoa > Arthropoda > Insecta > Hymenoptera > Cynipidae > Andricus > Andricus coriarius. The sequence goes on along the minus strand of CAKNWT010285819.1, from coordinate 10,154 downwards.
GAATTGTTTATGTCTGCTGTCAAACAACGGGTTAAGAGTATTCATGTCTCATCAGTAACCTTGTCAAATATCGAAAAAATTGATTAAGTTTTACCCACTGAATTTAAAACATTTTTTGGCGTTCGAAAAATTCATTAGTACACTCGGAGCAAGTGTATGCCAAATAACGTTTATTTTAATTCTCTTAACTGTCTTCATTGCTGTGCTAGTAAAGTTTTCGAACCTTTTTCAAAAGGACAATTAAGCTACACTATATCCAAAAATGTATGTGTAAAATCAAGAAAAAGTGAAGCAGATGATAAAAATGATCAACCTACAACTCAGCGAAAAAGTGTACAATCCAAGAGTCTCAAATTTAAAAAAGGACTAATAAAATCTGCGAATATTGATGCCTCAGCCTCTTTTCTATAATTACGAGTTCAGTTTTAACTAATAAATTTATCATTTTTCAAGTTAAATGAAGGCCTTTAAATAAATCACCATATTGCTCATTAACTCTAATAATTAAGAGTATTATAATCTTTAGAAAAATGTTGTTTTTTGTGTTTAAGTGTCCAAATAACTTACTAAAGTTGTTATTAAATGGTAAAATATGTGTAGTTTAATCATTAAAATGTTGAAATTCTGTTTTGTATAGTTCATTTTAAATCAATTATATTTTTTAGTTATTAAATAGACTGAAAATTCCTCTACCTGTCACTTATACAGACCTATAACTTTTTTATTTAATTATGAAGCAGCGAATATTGGAGAAATTAAGCTTGCTCATCCACATTTTATGTAAAAAAATGTACTTGAAGTTGTAATTATTCATCAACCTCTGATAATTTGATTATCATTCTCAGTATTTTTAATATTATATATTTTACTTTTCATGTGCTTAATTTTTTGTTTTGCACTTTATGTTACTAAAATATACTGAAGAAATGTATAGTATATGAAGAGAAAATAGAATCAAAAGTATTTTTTAGATCAAAAAATATATTTATAAAGAGAAAACACTCATTCATACAAATGGTCAGCTCGATAATACAGTGCGGTCAGCTCCTTAATGTGAAGCTTTTGAAAAAGTGTCTTTAATAAATTTTTTTACAAGGTTCGTTAATGTGCTATTTCCTTCATGTAGCTGGTTTATACTCGCCTACAGATTCACCTATTGGCTATTTGAGTCAGGTGGCTTTAAAATAAAGATATTTAGTGATTATCACAAGTCATAATTGCATGTCGTTAGAAATGGCGGATAATAAGGATTTAAGAAAGAATATATCTCTCCTAGATCATGAAGATCCCAAAATTGTTGGCAACAAACTCACATCAAATAAACGAGTTTTGCACGTTTTATTTTACCATATGCGAATCGCAAAACTAGATTTTCAAAAAAGTCCTCATCTCGTCGCTAAGGAAGTACATACTTTTTGGGGTAATTCTTTCATTCCCACAAGAGGTGAACAACGTTGTGTCAGAAAAGTGAGAGAATTGTACGATGAATGGACAGCTTTCAAAAAAAGCATCCAAACTGAAGAAAACACCCTTTGAAGAAAGGAAGATAACAGATTTCAAAGAAAAGTTAGAACAAGTTTTTGACATCGTCGCTGATGGAGTGCTGCAGAGTAATGAAGTCTCGAAAAAAGCTACGGAATTTTTAATTAATCAGAGAAAAAGAAGTCGAGAAGGTTACATTGCTCCAGTTAGGACATGCAGTACAGCAGTCGATGCAAACGATAAGGAACGCTTGGAAACTATTGAGCAGAGAAAAAAATGTGCTTGCGAAGAAGCATTAAGTAAGTATATTTTAATACAAAAATATAATACTTTTCAAAACAAATACAAGATCTCATAAAAATATGTATTACCTTTTTTGTAACACTTTTATAAGATTTCAAATCTGTTCTTAATTATAATTTTTGTCATTAACGTAATTTAAATTTGATTCCTCAAAGAAAAAGGGGTGATTATGATTATCAAAGTGATATATTAACATTTATTCTGTACGTTGTCTGAAAGAGGAAAAGACTGCTGAATATTAAAAATTAAAAAGGAAACTCTTTCCATCTCATTCATTCTGTATTCTATGAATTTGGAGTATTAATAATAATTTTTTAAAAAAGTACAAAAATTAATTAATTTTTTAATTTAATTTTAGCTTCTCGTATTGAACTGGCATCTTCCAGTAGCAGCAGCATCATTGGTGAAAAATTGACCGCGTCATCCGAGGAAGAGGATCCGGCAAATACCAGTTTTTGTTCAACATCACCAAGCCAGGAACCAGAGGAATCATGCATTTCCATGAGTTTTGAGGAATGAACTGAATCTGGTAAAACTCTAATCATGACGCCAAGACTTTTGGCAGCTTTTGGATGTAGCAAAAGTTATTGACAGGCGAGCAGTTCACATTATTATGGCAGTTGTTGATTCCTTAGATTTGTCAACGAAAAACGTTATCATAAATAGATCTTCTATTCGTCGATTTCGTGAAAAGTCGAGAGCTGAGCACGCAGCGAAAATTCTAGACAAAAGTAAATTGGGAAGAATAAAGTAGACCGATTACCGGTAATCGTTATTGTAGAAGGTCATGAACTATTTCTCAGGGCTCCTGAAACTGAATCTGGAACAGGAAAAGATGAAGCCGATGCAGATTACGAATGTCTCGACGAATTGAATCTGCTAGATACTTTAGAAGCTATGTGTTGTGATACAATAGCTTTCAATACGGGAAAGCAGTACGGTGTTTGCAAATTTTTGCAGACATCTATAAGGCGGGATCTTCTCTAGTTTGCTTGTCGACACCATACAGCTTTCGACGTGAAGTTCGGCAAGTCAACTAGTCTTATCGTGCCTTTCTTCACGAACTTCCGAGAGTCATGGAGTAATATAGATGTAAAGAGCTGTAACCCTGGAGGGGTAGACTAGTTTATACGAAACGCACTTGAAGGTAAAATCCAGAAACTACTTATTTCTATTTCTTGGAGGCAATCCACCGCGTGAAGTATCGTTTCGTATTCCGGGAGGCATGCTTCAAGATATGTTTATGGCTGAAGTTATTTACAATATCAAGATATTCCTTTTTCGCGGTGTGTATCCCTTATCTCCCACTGATCTTACTGCATGCCGTGATGTCTGCATCTTTATAGTGCAAATTTATGTCAAAGTGTGGTTTAATTCTCCTCTTGCTGCTGAAGCACCAAACCAAGTTTTGCAGTTATTAAAAGAACTGCATGCCTTTAAAGATCAAGATGTTTTGAAGAAGGTCAGTGGACATCTTTGGTACCTCATACCAGAAACTGCAGCACTGGCTTTCCTTGATGAGGAAATCCATAGAGAAGAGAAATTTAATGGGGCAAGCTTTGGAACGTACGCACAGTGTCGAAAAGTGGAAAAATTTCCAGCCAAGCGGCATTTTTAATGATATCGCCTTGGAATTTTTTTTATTCTCTTCTATATGTTTTATATTTAGATGCCTCGGTGCGAAAATTCGGAATTCCATCACGGTTTTTTTATACTAGTGCAAAGTCATGTGTCTCCATGAATATGCAGGCGTATGACTCACAACCCAAGTAGTAACTTTGAACGAGGAATCCAATGGAGCCCTTGGTTTTGACCTTGAGCTTTTCCTTCAAGGTCATTTCAGGGTCAACTTTTTTAAAAATGGGAACCCCTATTTTTGACAACTTCAATCGAAAGAGCGGGAACTTTTACATACAAAAATGTACTCAGGTTGTAGGTTTGACCTTGGCGGTTACACGAAGGTCACCTCAACTTAAGCAACGTCTGGGTATTTTGGATAAAAGATAAAATACCTTCCAATGATAATAAGGACATTCCTTCATCAACTCAAAATAAGAAATTCTATAGTGACCTTGCTTTTGACCTTGAACTTGTCCTTCAAGGTCATTTCATGGTCAACTTTTTTAAAAATAGAATCTTAATATTTTCATGTCGGAAATGGAAAAAGCGAAAACTCTTATGTTGGAAAATCTACTTAAAATATACGTCAGGTGTCAAAAGCAAGGTGACCATCGAATTTCTCATTTTGAGTTGATGAAGGAATGTCCTTATTATCATTGGAAGGTATTTTATCTTTTCTCTAAAATATCCAGACCTTGTTTAAGTTGAAGTGACTTTTGCGTAACCACCAAGGTCAAACCTACAACCTGAGTACATGTTTGTACGTAAAATTTCACGCTCTTTCGATTGCCTTTGTCAAAAATTGGGGTTCACATTTTAAAAAAATGACCTCGAAATTACCTTTAAGGACAAGTTCAAGGTCAAAATCAAGGTCGCTATTGAATTTTTCATTTTGAGTTGATGAAGGAATGTCCTGATTATCATTGGAAGGTATTTGATCTTTTCTCTAAAATACACAGACCTTGTTCAAATCGGAGTGACCTTTGCGTAACCACCAAGGTCAAACCTAAACCCTGAGAACATTTTTGTACGTAAAATTTCACTCTCTTTGGATTGCCGTTCTCAAAAATAGGGGTTTCCATTAAAAAAGAATTTGACCTTGAAATTACCTTGAAGGACAAGTTCAAGGTCAAAATCAAGGTCACTATTGAATTTCTCTTCTTAAGTTGATAAAGGAATGTCCTTATTATCACTGGAAGGTATTTGATCTTTTATATAAAATACCCAGACGTTGTTTAAGTTTAAGCGACCATTGCGTAACCACCAAGGTGAAACCCACAGCCTGAGCACATGTTTGTACGTAAAATTTCACGCTCTTTCGATTGCCGTTATCAAAAACAGGGGTTCCCATTGAAAAAAAGTTGACCTTGAAATGACCTTGAAGGACAAGTTCAAGGTCAAAAGCAAGGTCACTATAGAATTCCTCACTTTGATTTCATGACGGAATGTCCTTATTATAATTGGAAGGTATTTTATCTTTGATCTAAAATAGCCAGACGTTGCTTAAGTTGAAGTGACCTTTGCGTAACCACCAAGGTCAAACCTACAACCTGAGTTTATTTTTGAATGTAAAATTTCCCGCTCTTTTGATTGCCGTTGTCAAAAATAGGGGTTCCCAGTAGAAAAAAGGTGACCTTGAAATAGCCTGCATATTCATGGAGACACAAGACTTTGTACTGGAAGAAAAAAAAACCTTGGTGGTATTCCGAATTTCCACACCGAGGCGTCTAAATGTAAAACATATAGAAGAGAATGAAAAAAGTTCCAAGGCGATATCATCAAAAATGCCGCGTGGTTAGAAATTTTTCCACTTTTCGACACTGTGGTACGGTTCAAAAGTCTCAGAAGATGATTTACCGACTTGAACCAAAGGAAATCAGAAAACTTCTATCTAAAGAGATTGAAGACTTCATCTCGGAACGGTCCAGGAAATTCTTCTCCCGTTTGGGAATAGCAACTTCATTTTTTGAGCAGGACGCATCTCTGTGGGAAAAGAACCCTGACTATCAAAAAGGTTTGGAAATTGTAAAAAATTTAAAACTTGTGAACGACGTAGCCGAGAGAGGAGTGAAGTTGATCTGGGATTTTAATCAACTAATCACTAGGGATGAAACACAAAAGTTGTATCTGTTACATGTCGTACAAGACTACAGAAAAAATTTTCCGGACTGAAAAAAAAGTACATTGTCACGTGAAAGGCTGTAACAACTTCTAACTTCACAGCTCTACACTTAACATTTTAATCCTATACTTGAAAGAAATTTATCATTTTAAAAGTTACTTCCCTGTTCTGTTTCATTCATATACTTTAGGAAATATCTACATGGAAGTTATTTTCAGGGGTGATTTTAGGAATAAAATCTCTATGCTTTCATTAGATTTTGCTTCTACATAAGTTTCAGCCCCTACATTAAAGATCTTGCCGCTATGTTCTTGACTTTTACAAACGTCTCCTTTAAACATTCATGATCTCCGTAGATTTTTTAAGTTCTTTTTTAACGCTCTGTTACTTTTTGTACATTTTTAACTCCTTTTTGGACAGTCTTTCATCTTTAAATTTCAAAAATAATTTTTTTATCTCCTTTTGAAACACGTCTTAATCTCTAAATTACAAAAATTCATGGTAAAATAATGTATAATTACTAAAAAATAATAAATTATTATTGATTATTTGCAAGGACAATATACTTTTTTAATAGGTAAGCCATATAATCATGATTGTAATGTTTGATGAATATTATTACTCAAAAGTTTGTATCAGTTTATTGCAAATCGAATAATTAGGAATAGGCTTTTAAACAATATTTTCACAAGATTTTCTATTTTTGAAAAAATATGCACATTACTTTAAGCTTTATTCAAGTTCTTTATTATTGATAGGAACGTCATTTTTAAGAATTGCATGTACTCGATTCTTCAGATGCCTTCACCTATATATTTCACTGCTTTGTGCCATAGAACGTATTTCCTAAAGTCGGTGCCAGGTGTCGGTTGTCTGATTGAACGTTTTTTAATAAAAATGTTTACGAAAGTAGTCAAACGGGTAGAAATAAAAATTTCTCTAATACAATTAGACCTTGAATGTCACACAAGTGGAAAATTTATTTTATACATAGTTCATAACATTTTGCTTCTTCATTTAACAACAAATAGCAATTTTCATTTCAAGTTGCATAAAACTTAGGATTTGTTGACGAATGAAAAAAAAAAAAAATTATTTTATATGTTCATTCTTTCATTCATTCAATAAATAATATATATTGTTTTCGACGCCTAATAAGGAATTGTTATTCAATGATTATGCAAAATACCTTAAAATATTGAGTAAATGTCGCTATATCTTCGTCTTGTTCTACTCTTGTTAATCTTTCGTCAAATAATTTTATTTTGTTTAATTTTATTTTGACGCTTCAAGTGGAAGATTTGGAAATTTTCGTCCATTAGACCTCCAAAGTAGGGGCAAAAATGGCATTGGAATAGGCTCCACTTTAAAACTTTAGCCCCTACAAATGAGGGCGTGAAGAGCGTCAAAGTAGGGCCTATATTTCGACTCGGGTCTCCTTTCATTCTCTCAACAAGCCCAAGCACAGTGGGCGTAAATACAGCATTATACAATGAATTTTTTAGCTTTATTTGTTTTATTTTTACTCCTGATAATGGCTCCTGCACTGCCGATAACCTTCCTATCATTGTTTTGTAGACCAGGCTATCTCTCCATCGATCTTTCCGTTAGCATTAAATAAACTTCCAACATACGCGTCAGTAAAGCTAGGATAAATAAATACTTGAAAAATTCCGATTATAAAAGAGATCTAATTAGGAGACTGATCAAATCGCTACTTGTCTCAATTTTCCTATATGAGTTAGCATTTTATATTCGATCAGCTTTGTTCTGTCCCCCTTCGAATTTTTACAAAGATAGCATTCAGCTGTTTAAAAAAAATCAACGTCTTATCTACAGTCAGCTTGTTAGGCTGTTACCATACCATTCAACGGTAGTAAATTATTCTATATCGTTTAGATAGACTTTATTATCCGATCATTCTCGTCATCGCGCATTATCATCATCGTAAACGCGTGCTTACCTGCTCAATGAGACTCCCTGCGGCACGAGATTGCAAACACTATTATATACTCAGCCTCAAAAGATTTCCAACGATAGGGAGACGGTGTGGAGATTTTCTGAACATTATATATTATTGGGAATTATGGCCTTTCAGGTCGGGGAGCCTGCTTATATTAGGTGACACTCTGAGGGGGAAGGGGGTGCTCTAACATCACAAAGTGTCACCTGGGAGGGGGGTCTCAACGATTTTGTATCGCGTGACATTTTTATTATCAAAAAATAAAATTTAAATCCGCGCCGATACATGAAAGTCCAATATTATCGGAACAACAAAATTTATTAGTAGCGTTTTCCACCAAATAGTTGAATTTCTTATCCAAAAAGAAGATTTTCAAAACAAAGTTGAATTTTTAACCAGAAAGGTTTAATTTTTGACAACAAACTTTATTCTCAGACAAGAGAGAAGAACACTCAACCAAGAAAGATGTTTTTTCTACAAAAAAAAGAATGTTTAATCTAAAAGAAAAAATTTTCAACAAAATAGTTAAATTTTTGACCAAAAAAATGACTGACAAAATAATTGAATTTTTAACAAAATAATTAAACTTTCAACAAAACAGTTGAATTTTTTACCGAGTAGCTGGATTTTTAACTTACAAAGATGAACCTATAACCAAGAAGATGAATTTGATAAAAAGAGACGAATTTTCAACAAAAATACATGAATTTTCAACCAAGTAGTTGGATTTTCAACTAAAAGGATACATCGTTAACCAAAAATGGAATTGGAACATGGAGAATGGAGTTAAAAGATACTAATTTTCCACAAAAATAAATCAAAAATAACGCTGGTCTGCAAATTTCTTCTTTCGGTCGGCTAATGGAAAGTGACTAGGTGTTTTTGATAGATTTTCGCACCCTGAACACGAATTTGGGCTCAAAAGTTGTCCCTCACATATCGTTTTCAGAAAAATGTTCAGAATAACCTGTAGGTCACAATTCTTCATCGATTTTCAATTTTTTTTCAAAAATTTAGCCATAAACTCTCAAGAAATCTGCCAAAGCCGATTTTTGAATTTTGGTTTGTTTCAATTTTTATAGAGCTGCAAATAGCGAAAAGATGTAGATTTTTTGCATTTTTCTTTTTCATTCTCTGTGAAAATTTTTCTCAGTGGCATCAGGCCTCAGGTTTAATGCACAAGGGTCGAGGAAAAAAAAATTGTTGACGTGTCAAGTTATTTGTTATAAACAAATATTTGTAACAAATAGCCAGTATAATGGATTATGTTTTTGTGAAGTATATTTATGCATCGAAATCGCTCGTTCAGAGCAACGAGTTGAAAGGTGATCATGAAAATGTGGTATCCGATATCATTTGTGAACTTTATCAGCAAATAATGTAAACAAATGCATGATTTGAACAGTTTTAGGCAGAAACGAACCGAATTTTCATATGATTTTCTTCGAATCCCATTGCCTGTGATGCACATTGATGTATTTTTGTCATCTGATATAATTTTTTGAATTTATAAACAATTATTATAAACAAATGCATGATTCGAACAGTTTTATGCAGAAACGAAACGAATTTTCTTCCGATTGTCTTTAATTCTCATTGTCTGCGATGCTCATTGATTTATTTTCGTTACCTGATATAATTCGTTACTTCATTAACGAATAAAATAAATATGAATCAACAAATCCATGATCCGGACATACCAGTGTACATTCGGTACGTTTGGTTCGTTTCTGCCTGAAACTGTTTGAATCGTGCATTTGTTTGTAATAATTCTTGACAATTTAATAAATTATATCCGATGACAAAAATACATTATTATGCATCATAGGCAATGAGGTTAGAAGACAATCGGAAAAAAATTTGGTTCGTTTCTGCCTAAAACTGTTAAAATTATACATTTGTTTATCAAAATTGTTGATGAATGTAGAAAATTATATTAGATGATAAAAATACATAAATGTGCATCATGGACAATGAGTTTCGAAGACAATCGGAAGAAAATTCGGTTTGTTTCTGCATAAAAGTGTTAACATTTTCATAATCAGATTTCACCTCATTGTTCTAAACGAGCGCTTTCGATGTAAAAATATACTTCACAAAAACATAATCCATCATACTGGCTATGTGTTGCGAATATTTGTTTATAACAAATAACTTGACAATCAATTAAATTTTTTTTCTTCCATCGACCCTTATCCATCAAACCTGAGGCCTGGTGCTACTGCTCTATAAAAATGAAAACGACAAAAATAAAAAAATAAAACTCTTCAGATTTCTTGAGAATTTAATGCTAAATCTTTAGAAGAAAAAAAATTGAAAATCGGTAACGAATTGTGACCCACAGATGATTTTGAACATCCTTCTTTCAATTTCGCCCCGCTGTGCGGTTGTCCAAAAATGACAAAAAATGCCTTTTTCGGGGGGTTTCAACCCAAAATTTCTCAAAAACTATACGTGATAAGCAACTTTTTCAACCAGATAGATGAACTTTTAACAGACGAGATTAATTTGCTATCCATATAGACGAATTTTCAACAAAATAGTTAAGTTTTCATACACTCAAAAAATGGATGGTTAAATCAACCAGAATTCTGGTTAAGTATGCTCTTACTATTTTTTCTGGTTAGAGTAACCAGAATTATGGTCGAATTAACCAGAATTTCG
>CAKNWT010285818.1:0-10383 GCA_932066315.1 Andricus coriarius | reverse complement strand
ATAACTTTTTGATAATTTGTTTAAATAATTTCTTATAAACAATTGCAAATGGCAAAAGAAAAAACACGGGTATTTTTGTTTTCGATTTAGCTACGATTGGCATAGTAAGTTTGGCGCTATCTTGCCCAGGTTTGGCATGGGCCTTAATGGGTTAAATAACGACCCTAAAGCCAAATTAACATCGAACCGTTTTTTAAGCTGTTGCTAAAGTGCCTTAATTTTTATAATATTAACATGACTATTTTTTCCCCATAATAGCGTGAAAGGCAATAAAATTCTCCGCCTAGTAAGACCGAGTTGAAGGAAAAATATCAATTTTATAAAACGATATGGTAAAAAAACGTCAAATTTAGATGTTTTTGGAAAATTGAAATAACTGGAAATAATATACATTTTCTCAAGATCTTGGGCTCATTTTAAAGATAAGTCTTCAAAGTATTTTACCAAAATTATTTTTGCATTTTACTAACTAATATATAGTAAATTAAAATTTCCAAGTACGTAATTTTATTTGATGATAAAATGTACTCCTGAATATTTAATGATATAATTATCATTAAACATTCAGCAATAAATAATAATTTAATTTTAATTGTTTTAAAAGATTAATTTTAAGCTTCAAGGATTTCAAAACATTTCAAAAAATAATGTGGAAAAATTCAAGACATTTTTTAAAAAATGTTCAGGAGTTTAAAAAATTGTAGGAAAATTTGGAATAATTTCAAAGGATATTTTGAAGCTTTTTTTAAGTTTTAAAAAGATTCCAAAATAATTGAAAAGATTTCAAGAAAATAAAATCATTTTCTTAAGACTCCTGGAAAATGATAACTGATTTTTTACTTTAAAAAATTAATTTAAAGAAAATATTTCTAAATATTTTTAATAATTTCAAATGATTTCCTAAAATTTCGCAGACGAATTTAGAAGAATTAAATTTTTTTTTCAATTTTTCAAGATTACAACATTTTAGAAAAAATTGGAATAAGTTTAAGAGATATTTGGAAGATTTGAAAAGATACAAAAATAATTTTAAACTTGACAAGATTTCAACAAATTTATAACAAAGTGTATATTTTCAAAGATTGCAAAAAGAAGTTAGAAGCTTTTTAAGAATTTCGAAAGGTTTAAAATGATTTTTCATTTTACAACAATTATTTTGAGAGAATATTTAAAAATATTTCCAAAATTGTTACAAAAAAATTTTGAATAAGATTATTAAGGCAATTTTTAAAATTTTACAGGCATTTTCAAAAAGTTATGAAAAAATCGAATCATTTTGAAAAATAATTATAAGTTTAAAAAAAAAACATTATTATAAATTTAAAAAGATTTAAAACAACTCGAAAGAAAATTTAGTTTTGAATATTTCGAAATTTTTCAAGACTTTAAAAGGTTTTACGATAATACACAATAATTTTTATAAGATTCCTGGGAATATTTAAACCCATTCTTTATTAACTAACATTAATTTTAAGAGAAAATTTAAATTTTTTGTTTAAATTACAAAAGATTTCTCACATTTTCAATAACGAATCCGGAAGATTTTAAGACAATTTTAGGAATAATTCGAGTCAATTGAAACGATATTTAGTAATTTTAGAAGTTCTGAAGAAATTAAAAATATTTTAAAGCTTTGAAAGGCTTCCGAAAATGTATAAAATATTTTAAAATGTTTTCTAAGCGTCAAACAGTCCTAAATATCTTTTAAACTGACAAAGTTCCCTAAATTTGGTAAAATCCTGTAAACTAATCAAAAAAATTCTTAGAAATTTTCTAGATATTTTTTCGTCATATCTGAAATCTTCAAAGATCTTTTGAATGTTCTTGAGAAACCCAGAAAAAACTTATTTATATAACTTTAAAGCAAATAAACAAAGAAACTTTGATTTTGTATTAAAAATTAATCTTCTCTTCAAATTATAATTTGCCTGCAACTTTTGTTTTTTCTCGACTGACATTTTTCTTTTGGTTAAAAATTCGGCTTTTGGTAGACATTTTAACTTTTGTAAATTTAAATTGCAACTGTTTTATTTAAAATGAAAATATTTTTTAGTTTATATATCAACGATTATGTTTTTCGTTGAGAATAATTATTTTAGGTTTAAAATTCAAACTACGTTGTTAAAAATTTACTTGTTTGGGTTGAAGATTCATAATTTTAATTTAAAAATGATCTCTTTGGTTCGAATTGTAACTATTTTGTTGAAAAGCCGTCTTTTTTGCATATAATTAATGTTCTTGGTTGAAAAATCATCTATTTGTTTGAGGATTCAACTATTTTGTTGAAAATTAGTTATTTATGAATTTATCTGTTTTTTTTTAAATTTAAAATAAAAACATTTTTTGATTGAAACATCAGCTATTACACTTTCTTGTTGAAAATCCATCTTTTTTGGTTGGAAATTAAAATTTGGTGTAGAAAATTCTACTATTTTTGAGAAAATATTGAATATTTTTTAGTTAAAAAATATATCTGGTTGAAATTTCATAATTCTAGTTCAAAAATGAAATGAATGAAATGAAATTCAACTATTTTGTTGAAACATAGTTTTTTATGAATTCAGCTGCTTTTTTTAAATTCAAAATAAAAATATTTCTGGATTGAAACATCAGCTAATACATTTTTCGTTCAAAATTGATCTTTTTTGGTTGAACATTAACAGTTTTGTTGAAAATTCATATTTTTGGGTTAAAAATTCAACTTTTTTGTAGAAAATGAATCTCTTTTTTAAAATATTGAATATTTTTGGGTTAAAAATACAACTGGCTGAAAATTAATCTTTTTTGGATCAAAATACAAAAAGTCCCTATTCCAATTTTTCCTATTTATTTTTGGTTGAAGTTTTGATTTCACATGTCTTAAATTTTCAAAAAATCTTTTTGAATTTTCTCAAGAATCTTAAGAAAATTATATTTATATGACCACAAAACAAATAAACCTACAAAATAAATACTTATTCGAAATTTTGGTACCGATTTTAAAAGGCTTTTCGGTTATTATTTCATTCTTAACAAAGTTCTTTTATATGTATATTAAAAAAATATTAACTTAATCCCTAATAATCTAAATTTGGAAAATAAGCAGAAAAGAACTAAAATAATGATAACAATTTCAAACAGAAAAAAAAAATTTCCAAAACTTTTTCAAAATTCCAGAACTTTTCCAGGTTTTCCTGGTTGACGAGATGAAACGGACAGAAAGCAATGCTTTATTGTGTAAAATCATGTTTAATACGTATTGTTAGTTAAACAATGTTAACATCATGATAAAATATTTAATTTTTATTTTAACACGCGCTAAAATGATTAATAAATAATGATAAATTTGAGTTTCAAGCCATACGAAGATACCTTTATCACAATAATTAATAACGTTAATAGAATTTAGATAATTTATTAAAAATAGAATATTAAATTAACTTTCAAGAACAAAAATGTTGTTTATTTATTCCTTTATTCACAATACACATAACCTCCAAATTAGCTTTTAGGGATTTTAGGAATAAAAAATATTATCATATAAAGAGATAACATTGATAAATACTTTTTAAACGGATAATTTATTATAAAAAATATTTAAAAAATGCGAATTAAATCATTTTTTACGAATTTATTTTGTTTGAAAACATTCTAACCTAATCTAACCTCAAATTTTTTGTTTAAAACGCTCTAAATATAGGTTTACAAACATGTTCCTATTTGCAATAATAATAATTACAATAACTAGGTTTCTCTTTAAACGAAAATGCCAATAAATATACCAAACTAAAGATCTAATACCTAATTTTTTGAAGAATTGACAGCGTATTGACCGTCTTGTGCGTGTTGTGAACTTATGACTAAAAAAAAGCATCGCACTGCCATCTTCCGGAAAAAATAGTAATAAATATAGTTCCTGCAGATGGGGCTATTTATCAGCGCGAAATTTAAAAATAACTTGGATGTTTACCCATATTTTGTGAATTGATATATAATTAGACAAATACAATATAAAATACAAAATAAAAATTACGATCAACTACATTTTAGTATTATTTGTTTGTTTTTAAGGTTATATCAATATCATTTTCCTAACATTCTTGAGAAAACTCAAAAAGGTTTTTAAATATTTCAGAAATGTCAAATCAAAATTTCAACAAAAAAGTAAATTTCCGACCAAATAATCCAAATCCAAAAAAAGACAAATTTTGTACAAAATAGTTGAATCCTCAGCCAAAAAAGATTAATTTTCGACCACTTCTATTTTTAACCAAAAAAGATTAAATATTTGCAAAAAAGACGAATTTTCTACAAAATAGTTTCATTTTTCAACTAAAAAATATTAATTTCCAACAAAAAAGTTAATTTTCAACCCAATAGTTAAATTTACAACCAAATACATGAATTTTCTACCAAGAAGATTAATATTATATGAAAAAAGAATTTTTAACAATATAGGTCAATCCTGAAGAAAAAAAAAATTAATTTTAATCCAAACAGTTGCAGTTTTAATAAAAAAATATTAAATTACTACCAAAAGAGATGAATTTTCAAACCAAAAACACAAAGTTTCAAACAAATTCTTGAATTTTGAAACAAAAATGATTTTTCAGTCATGGAAGGAAAAAAATCTTAAGAAAATTCAAAACGATTTTTGAAGATTTTAGATATGTCGAAAGTATCTAGAAAATTTCCAAGCTTTTTTTTATATTTCAGGATTTTAACAAATTTTGGGAAAACTTTTAGTCAGTTCAAAAAATATTTAGAACTTTTTGATGCTTGGAAATTTTTTAAAAACATTTTATTAACCTTCCGTAATGGTTTTTGAAAATTACGGAAATCTTTTGTAATGTTTTAAAATATATTTAAGTATCCTCTCAAAATTAATTTTTCAAAATAAAGAATCACTTTGAATATTCACACGAATCTTAAGAAAATTTTGGTATTATCTTGAAACCTTTCAAAATCTTTAAAAAACTTTAATATTTTATTCCGAAATGTTAAAAAATCTACATTTTGTTATAAGTTTTTAAAAATATTTTCTAATTTCATTTATTTTTGAAAATTTTAAGAAACTTCTAAATATATTTTAAAACTATTCAAAATTTTTCTAAAATTTTGAGAAAATTCTGCATATTTAAAAAAATTGTCTAGATTTTGTTTCGAAAATTTTCGAAATCTTTCGCAATGTTTTGAAATCTTTTTAAACATCATCTTAAAATAAATTTTTGTGAATACCAAAAATTCATTTTTAATTTTCTCTTTAAACTTTTCAAAATTCTTAAAAAGCTTCTAAATTTGTTGCTCAAAACCTTAAAAAAATCTACAATTTGTTTTAAATCTGTTGAAATATCTTTAAGCTTGAAATTATTTTTCTATATATTCAAAGTATCTAAATATTTCTTAAATTTATTGTATTTTGGTCTAAGATTCTGTAATTTTCAAACTCAAAACTTACCAAAAAAAAATTAAACAGAGAAATTCCCTTCTTTCATTCCAAGCCAAATGTTAAAAATACAATTTTGAACCCATTCAACTCGCTAACAATGTTAAAAATAAAAAAGACCCTCTTCCAATTCAGAAAATAATTAAAAGCCAAAGTTTCCTTCTTTCCAACTCAATAAAATTGTTGAAAATAAAGAATTTTCCTCTCAATTAAAATATTAACCAAAATGTTGCACATATTTAATATTCCCTCTTTCAATACAGAAAAAAAGGATAAACCAAAATTTCCTTCCTTCCAACTTAATAAAAATGTTAAAATACAAAATATCGTTATTAAAATTCAAAAATAAATTGAAAGAAAAAACTCCCTCTTCTAATTCACAAACAAATTAAATACCAAATTTTTCTCCCTTCTAATTAAATACAAATGTTAGAAATAAAAGATCTCTCTCTTTTTAATTTAGAAATAAATTAAATCTTAAATTTTGTTCTCTCTCCCAATTGAATAAAAATATTAGAAATAAAAAATTTACCTCTTCCGATTGACAAAAAGATTTTCAAAATTAAAGTTGAATCGTAGGGTAGGCGCAAACTGCGCCACCTGCAAATTCTACAATTAAAAAATATTAATTCCTATATTCAGAAGCTATAGAAATTAACTTAAAAGTTTTTTCATGATCTGGAAACTTTTTCAGGTTGAAAATAAATCAAGAGACTAAACAATTTTGAAAACAGTTCAGAAAAATGTGTACCTATAATAATTAGAAAGACCTTTTTTACTTTATTTCAAATTTATGAGCTTCGTAGAAATGAGTTGTTCTCATAAACAAACTCAAACTAAAAAAAACATCGAAATTTCTAAAACTTAGGCAAATTATATAGATTACTCTAAAATTATGCGTTTGTTCTTCTGTAAAAAATTGATAGTACAAAAAACTGGCCTATTTTCGATATTTTTATTGTTGTCGACTTTCTGCTATTGTTATTGGTCCAAGAAGTACATATTGCAATAAGGATCAAGTGATAAGGAAGTGTTTTTTTTTTAAATTTTAAAGTGAGATAGTATTGTGGTTGATTCCAAAACCAATCCATTCAGATCATTAAATTCTCCATTTTAGGAAAAGAAAACAATCCAACCTATTCAAAAGCATTTTTAAATAAAATTTTTAAAAAATGAATACATTCTTATTACCAAAATTCACTTAGAGAGAAGACTTCTTTCAAGAAAATTGAGTAAAATATAAACTCAATTTAAAAGAAATCTAAAAAATTATTCATAAGCAAACCCTACAGATTGGATAGAATCATGAGTTTAGTGTGATTTGACACTTTACTTTGATGTTATATGTTTTGTGTTTACGTGTCTAATGGCTATAAAAAAGCATATCTAAGTGTATTATTAACTTTTCTTCCGTAAGAAAAAATTCACGAATAATAAATTTACTGTTTTGTTAACATAGTTTTTGTTTGTAGCTGAGTCCACTTCACTCAAAATATTTTTTTGAGGACATTAAAATAGATCTATTTTAAAGTATTTATAAAAACAATTTTATCTAGTGACTGAATTAAATAAACTTTGGGGAATTCATCAACGCCTTATAAGTTAACTTAATAAAAAAGGATAAATATATAATTAAAATAAAATAATTAATTGCGTTCAAATGCAATTTTGAAACTTGAGAAAATTTTGTTATTAATGATAAAACTTAAATTATGCTGTCAAAGGTCAAAATATGACATGGAGTATTTTGAATTTACACCGAACTCTCGGTTTCAGTCCAGTGTCGGTTGTTGCCTGCAAATAGCCTTGACCACAATTCGAGGGGATCCAAACGTAAACAGTCAGGGTGTCCTGAATCGTTTCCAATTGGAATGCATAATATTGCGCAATATATTCGACTGAATATTCGCGTACTGCAATCCTTCCGAGGCTTCTGAACCCTTAGGATATTAGAATATAAAGACTTTTGTTTAAGAACAATTTTTTTTTATATGAACAAAAGCTTTACCTTGGAATTCGAAACTTAAACTGAAAAATTAAATTCAACGTCTTTTGAGCATTCTATAGTAAAAGAAGTCGATCAGCGATTGAATCTATCGAACATTACAAGATGTAAATACGTTTTTTTAAATTGAAGGGAAATTAGTGCGCACGTAAAGTTATCGTGCAAAAAATCAGGCCTGTAGAAAATCAAATTTTTCTACGAATTTTAGAATTGAAATTATATTATCAGTCAAGTTTTATGAAAGAAAAAACATTTTTTAGGAAAATAGTTTAAAACTTACGAAAAATATGTATTTTAACAACAGTTTTTGTAACTGAATTTTTCCCTAATGTTGCTCCTTACCAATTTTTAAAAAATTGGTTGAATTTCAATCAATCAATTGTTTTGACGATTTCAGTAATAGAACATTTTTTCAAAATTGCAAACAACAGAGTTGTTGATAATGTTCATCGCGAAAAAATATGCCATAATTAAAATTCAACCATTTTTCCAAAATTGGTAAGAAACAACAGTACGAACAAATTTAATTAAAAGAAAAAATTGTTAAGATAAATGTTCTGTTCAAATTAAATTTTTTTTAAATAAAAGTAATGTTTTCTATTTAAAAAGATATCGTCAGTATTATTATTTTAATCATGAAAATCATAGAAAAACTATTTTTTCAGTGATCTGATTTTTGGCAGTATAATAACGCAATACTTGTTCCAAAAATAAATTTATATTTAATAAATATTATTAACATTCTAACCATAACTTTTTGAGATGCAGAAAAAACTTAATTTTGCGAATACGATTGCAGCAGTCACGAAAAACACAATGGATATTTGTTCATAACATAACAAATTATTTATTGATATTCATTAATTCAACTAACAATCCTTTTTGTTCATAAATTGTTCAAATTTAGTGCGAATCCAGTGAGGAATTGTTTCCAATCCCCAAAAAACCATTTTAATTTACTTATTTGTTTACAACAAATTCATTACATTTTTTAATATTTGCTTTTCTATTGACGATTTTTTTAATAGTTGCTTCATGTCTTCTAGCACTGTTTAAATTAATCCAAGTATTTAAAAAAAAAACGGTACATTTCGAAATTCAAAATTTTTGGTTTAATTTTTGTTATTAAATGAAAGAATAATAATTTTTTTTCAAAAATCGTCCATGACAGATTTATGCGGAATTTTATTTGAATTGATTTTTGAAAAAAAAAACTTTCATCAAATGTTTTCTTAAAGTATCTCATAGTGAAAAAAGTCGCTCGGACGTATTTGTTTGCAGTGTAAAGATAAAAAAATGTGTAAAGATAAAAAAATCTGCCCGCTGCGCGCGCGGCTCGCTTCGCTCGCAACTTTGAGCGCGCCTAGGCGCGCGACTGTTGGTTCTCGCGCTTCGCGCTCTATAATATATTTATCTCGCGCTTCGCGCTCGATGATGTGTTTACCTCGCGCTGCGCGCTCGGTCTTTGTATTTCCCCCATATTCGTGCACAGACCTTTTAAATATCTACAACTGTAAATTGGTGATTGTGAATTCTCTTTTGTTAAAGCTCCTTTGGCCTTAACGAACACATTCTCATCAAGAATCTCGTGCTTCGCACTTGAGTTTGTGAAAAATCTTAACTTTTCTACATTATATTCAACATTACTATATTAAATGTATATCATACTTATTTCTGTATCTCAAACTGGTACTGCTTATTCGGATCTTGCAAAATAATGTACAAATTTTATTTTTCATGATTACTTCAATATTTTCTTCTTATTTTGCACTAATTTTTATTTTAGCTACCCTGAAAAATCTATCATTTCAAAAAATGTATATCATCAAAATTCATAATATGCATTGGTATTGAAACATACGTAATTTCATTGTCTTGTTTTTATATTTTTAAAAAAGTGTGCATCCTATACAAAAAATGTTCTTATTATACATTTTGTTGCAACAAACAAATTTGTATATCTTTTTTGGTTAAACAACTTTTGCCTTTTTCTTTTGTTATGCTCTGGTGTCGTTTTTCCAAAAATGTATTCCAAAAATTTATTTTTTTTATTTTTATTCTTATTTTTTACGATTGAAAAAAAACTACTCGCCCTTTCTAAAAATTATAAATAACAAATTTGTACATCCACTTTGAGTGAACAAGTTTGCCTATTATTTTTTTTCTTTCCTTGTGTCGTTTTCCAAAACATTAATTTTTTTATTTTTAATCTTATTTTTTGCGATAAAAACAAAAACTAAGCATCCTATCGAAAAATGGTTAATGAAAGATTTGTAACTGTTTTTTGGATGAGCAACTTCTGTGTATTCATTTTTTCTCATAGCTTGTGTCGTTTGTCCACAAATTTAATTTTAATTTTTAATGATGTTTTTTACGAATAAAACGAAAACTACACGTCCTATCAAAATGTGATCAATCAGAAATTTGTAGATCTTTTTTAGATACATAATTTTTGTCTCTTCATATTTTCTTGTATCTTGCATATGTTGACTACAAAATGGAAGTTTTAATTTTTAATTACTTTTTGTGCGATCAAAATTTGAATTTTCGATTTTTCGAAAAAATTCAAAAAGTTGTTATTATAATCTTGTAGGGCTCTTAAAAAGAAACGTTTTTCTCCTCTTGACATTGTTTCATATCGTGCGCTGTTCGGCTTAAAATGTTAATTTTCGTTTGATTTTTTGGATTTTGAAAATGCTATAACTCTGATAATTTTCTTTTTATCAAAAAGTGTCATTTGGATCAATTGTTTGTCTTTTTGAGTACTAATAATAACCGCACATAGAATGTTCAAATCTTGAAAAAAAGTGGTCTCAAACATTTTCAAAATGTGCTCAGTTTTTGAATTTCTACCCAAAATGGCTGGTTAACGAACTAGTTCTTTCTTTTTAGGCCCTCGAAAAGTGTGCCAAAGCACAATCCAATCTGATCAATCTTTCGAAAGTTATCATGC
>CAKNWT010285816.1:0-17032 GCA_932066315.1 Andricus coriarius | reverse complement strand
GCTCTCTCTCTCTCTCTCTCTCTCGCTTGCACACTCGCTTTCGATCAATCGCTCACTCGTTCGCTAACACGTCCCAAATTGCGCTTGCGTCAAGAAATAGAAGTAAGGATCTAGATATAAGACGTTTTATAAATAGATGTAAATAAACGTCAATAGTAAGGATAAGTTTTGATAAAATATGTAGATGGAAGGATTGGAAGAAATGGAAGTCATGTAAATCCTCAGGGGACACATTATGAATAAAGAAGAAGTGAATTTTGCCTGTAATAAAATTTCAAGTCATGTTCAAATATTATAGAAATAAATGGGAGCCTGTGTAGAAATGTTAACAGGAATACGACCGGGAGCCGGCCGGATAGCCCCAATTGAAACCGGGCGCTGGCCGGGATCCGGTTAAAAACGTCACGGTAACCTGGTCGGATTCCGGCTTTCACAGCAGCCGGGATCCGTTCGGGTAACATGGCCACAGACCGGTTAAAAAATGTTGCTTCAGGCGAGAAATTGGTAACTTGGATTGTCTTTTAAGGCTCATCGCAAAGAATACGGTGAACTTTAAATTTAAAATCAACTTATCAAATTCTTTCGAGGATATTAGAGAAGAGTTTCAATCACTGATGCTAGAATCTCCTAGCTATTGCTTTATTTTGGAAACCACGTGGTTATTGAAGGTTAGAAAGTATTAAAGGAAAAAATAAATACACAACACTATACTTTAATGAAAAATAATAATTAATTGTGCATCAAGTGTCGTTTTCAACCTGATTACTGAAATAAGGTTGATTTTAATACCGGGTTTTATTTCTTAATTGCGAGGAGACGACGCGACATGAGTGCAACGTGCATTCTCGTTCGAGGTGTGGAACTGAAACTTGCAAGTGCCTACGCCGACGCCAGGCGCAGAAGGCGTCAGACATGGCGGTAAATTTGAAAGTGTACAAAGTAAAAATTTTCTGAAAATAGAGAAAATGGTAAAAAATGTAACAATTCTGCTATTACACATTGCAGAATCGATAACAGTTTGAATTAATAAGTTAAAACATTGGAAAGAATTAAATGTTGTTCTACATTGACATTTTATGAAAAATGTGATTATTATAAGCAAATTCGCAATGTAGGTAACATAAAAGTTGTATGCAGGATCGTAAAATGATCTCTTTTTCCAATTCTTTTTAGCTAGAGCTTTTTATTCCTGCCAGGAGTTACCTTTCTTTTCCATTTAAAGTCGATTAAGTTTTTTTTTAAATCTTCACATTATGCTATATGCAGAAGACACGCTATAAACCGTACACGGACACAGCTGTTAAGGGAGTCTTCTAGTTTCGGGGTTTCAAAAAATCGATTTTTTTCGCACATTTCGAATCTAGAAGTTATTAGAAACGTGCCCTGGCAAAGCCGAATTAATCTTAAGTTTTCCTAATCATGTTTTATTCCATCATTTATGTTGAAACGCGTTTTTCGTGAAGTTGTGTTTAAAAAAATTTTTGGTGAGACTTCGACTAGAAATATTGGGAATATCGGGTCTTTTTTCAAATTGTCCAGCAGACATGTCGCTAGGTCAGGCCACAAGCTTTATTAAAAATATATATTTTTTTTAATTTTACAGCCTTCATAAGCTTAAAAAAAAAGGTCGAAAAAATTTTTTGTTGTATAAGAGTCGGCTATTTTGAGAGATTTTGAAATTTTCAAAGAACCCCTGTGCCCTGACCCAGCCATGTAATTATAATTAAAGCCATAGTTCACTGTTTTTCTTTCCGGCATTCTAAATAGCCGAAGCGTTGCCGCCCATTCGACAAGTGACATTTTTGCAGAATTATATTTTGGGAAATATAAATTTCAGCTATGGAATAAATTGAGGAAAAAGAGTTTTTTTTTGGTCTAATTTAATGAATATTTGATTCACTTTATAGCACAAAAAGGGCGTTTTATAATGTTTACTTGAAAGCATATATTGTTTTTCTTTTTAAATTTTCACTTTTGCATGTCGCACAACTTTAGTCTTACGGAAGTTAAAAGAAAATGTTATTTTAACAAAACAAAGGTATATTATTTAGTTAAAATATGTAAATTTAGAGAGTTAAACTATGTTATAAAAAAATACTTATTTCTTAGTAGGCCACACTCGATTTAAATACGGAAGCATTGCCATAGTAGAGGTGAGCAAATAACATAAATGTGTACTTTTCAGCTAAGTCTATTTAGCTAATTTTAAGCAAATGCAAGTCAAAATGTTACAAGACAAACTCTTGACTCTTGCATCCGCCGTTTTCAGTGCCGTCAAACAGATCATCCCAGTTGGAATATCAATCACGCTGTCACGCAGATAAAGAAGAATTCGATTATACTCGATATGCCATGCGACTTAGTAAGCTATCGTTAACCCTCTATATCTTAATGAGGATCAGGGCTGCCAAAAAAATATGAATAACTATTGCGCAAACTCTGCAAGTACGCGGATAGGCTTTATGACGTTAGATAACGTAAATCTAAACACTATATTTAACTACATGATGCAAATGTGATACACAGGATTTTGTAAAAGATTTAGATGGCTCAAGCTTTTAGACGTAGTGTGTTCGCATAAATTTTATTGATCCCTGAAGTTTAAAAGAAACACTATTGAAATAATTGAAAATACCTGCTGTCTACAGCAACCCGGTGATCGCCACTATCCCCTATTTTACGATTCTTCCAACTATAGACTTATAAGTATGGAAAAAGTGTAGCTTTTTAGAGAAGAAGAATTATCTACAACTGGATCTCATCCAATTATTCTAAATAAATTCGTCCCGGTTGAATTTTAAAAGTTTTTGATATTTTTTAGTTTATGCTCTTCTGATCAAAAAATCTTTATGGCAAAAACTAAAATTATGAACAGTTTTTGTGCTACGACGATTTAAAAGTCTGATTTTGGTACATATTTTTACCTATGGGGTGGAATATATCACAAACTTTTTTTCCACCCTTTGCATTGCTCTCGTGCAAGTTTATGTGGAAAAAGAATTTCAGGGACGAAAAATGCGATATAATCGCATTGGAAGTGATAAGCGCTAAGCGTTCGGGCAATGCGCTTAGCGCTTAGACAATGCACAAAGCGTTCATATAATTGTATGTTATCGAGCATCAAACGCAAATTACTATTTCTATTTCCAAGACGCATTTGGTTGTCTGAGTCGGAGATACAAATAGCTAACTCACAAACGCAAGACAAACGCTACTTGCGATTGAAAGATTGCATCCCAAGTTCGTCACAAAGCGCTTAAGTTGAATGGTCAGACGAAAGAATCGATACCCAGTGTTGCAATCGGGCACTGATCAACCAGTTTATGTCAAGCACTCTAAAGTACCTTTTACAGAATTCTCCTTTCGTGCAAACGCTTCCATCCTACCTTCAATGCTAAGCGTTTAATAAAAGAACTCAGACAACACAACGAACTCCCAGCGTTGCTGTTTGGCTTTGATTCGCCAGTTTAAGTCAAGCAGTCTAAGACACTTTATAAGGAATGCTTATCTCGTTCTAACGCTGCGAATTTAACTTCAACGCTAAGCCTAAAAGGCAAGTATGTACATAGATCACCAAATCAAACCCCAGCGATGCTGTTTTCGTAGCAAATGATTATTGCGGACATGAACTGGCTGATCAAAGCCAAACAGCAAGGCTGGGAGTTGATTTTGTTGTCTGGGTGATTTCCTTAACGCTTAGCGTTAAAGTTAAAATGGGAGCGTAAGAACGAGGTAAGTATTCCTTATAAGGTGTTTTAGACTACTTGATTAAAACTGGCGAATCAAAGCCAAACAGCAAAACTGGGAGTTTATTTTGTTGTCTGACTGCTTTTATTAAACGCTTAGCGTTTATGGTAGGATGGATGTGTTGGCACAAAAGGAGAATTCTGTAAAATAGATGCAATCTTTCAATCGCAAGTAGCGTTTGTCATGCGTTTGTGAATTAGCTATTTTTATCACCGATTCAGACAACCAAACGCCTCTTGACAATAGAAATCGAATTTCGCGTTTGAAGCTCGATAACATGCAATTATATGAACGCTTTGAGCGTTGCCTAAACGCTTAGCGCATCGCCCGGACTCTTAGCACTCATCACTTTCAACGCGATTACATAGCATTTTTCGTCCGTGCAATTCTTTTTCTGCATAAGCTCACATGAGAGCAATGCAAAGGGTGGAAAAAAGTCTGATATATTCCACTCCACAGGTAAAAATATGTACATAAATTTGACCTTTGAATCGTCGTAGCGCAAAAACTGGTCATAATTTGAGTTTTTGCCATAATGATTTTTTGATCAGGAGAGCATAAGCTAAAAAATATCAAAAACTTTGAAAATTCCACCGCGACCTTTTTTACCATGTATTTGATGTGGGGTCCTTTCGTGAATTCTATGAATTGCGTGAATGTAGTAAATTCCGCGAATCCCATGAATTTTGAGAAATCATTGAATTGCGTGAATCCCTAAAATTCCAAGAATTCCTTGAATTCAGTGAATTCCATGAATTACGTAAAGTCCATTGATTCCGTGAATTCCTTCAATTCCCTGAATTCCGTGAATTTCGTGAATTCTTTGAATTCCATTCTTCCTTAAATTCCGTGAACTCCGTAAATTCCATGAATTCCGTGCATTTCGTAACTTCTGTGAATGCCATGCATTCCGAGAATTCCGTAAATTCCGTGCATTCTGTGAATTCCATGAATTGCGTGGATTCTGCGAATTTCGTGAATTCCATACATTTCGTGAATTCCTTCAATTCTGCGAATTCCTTGAATTTCATTAATTCCCTGACTTCCTTAAAATTCCTTGAATTGATCAGGGTGTTGACAAATGATTCTCATTTCGAGCCTATTTCAATCCACACATCGACCTTATTTTGTTAGATTGGTGGATCAAACTGAAGTGCAATTATTTTGTTACGTAAACTGTTTTAATACTGAATTAAGTCCTAAATCGAATCCTAGTTATTACAGTGCAAGCTCTTGTATTTCTATGGCTTCTTATGCCTCTTTGAATTAGGGTTTCATTAATACATTTTAAACATTATTGCCCCGGTCTGCCTCTAAGTACGCTGCTACTTACTTTACCTTGATATACTTGTTTTGTCAGTCGTTCATCTTACATTCTCTCAACACGCCCAAGCTACCTCAACAAATATCTTTCATTCCTGTCAAATAGTGTATCGTCTATACCACATTCCTTGAGAATTCTCAAGTTACTAACTTTGTCCATTAGCGTTTTACCGCACGCTATGCGCAGGTATTGCATGTCAACTGCGTTAATTTTACTCTTAACCTTTTCATGGTATGTCCAGGTCTCGCTTACTTACAGCACAGTGGATGTAAATATAGAATCATGTATCGCCATTTTAGCTTCAACTAATATATTTTTACTTCTAGCAATGAATCCCGCTCTACCGATAACTTTCTTACACTCATTTATACGCCTATCTATCTCTCCATCTATCTTTCCGACATTAGTGAATAGACTACCAAAATGTATGTACTTATCATCTTGTTCTATTCTCTCATAATTTCGGACAATATTGAACATTGTTTTCTCACCATTTCCTTCAGGCACCATAATTTTTGTTTTACTTACGTTAATTTGGAGGCCCATGTTCTTGATACTTGTATTCAGTTTGCTCAACATTCCCTGCAAGTCTTCGATTGTCTATGCCATAACAACCTTATCATCTGCGAACGCTAGCCCACGCACCCTCACTGTTCCGCGATTCACACCTTTTCCGTCGAAAAGGGCCATTCCTAGACACTTGTACATGAATGTAATAAATAGCCTTGCATAATATCGAAACAGTCACCCAGTTTCTCATTTGCCCTTACAGTCGCTTTGCTACCTGCATATATTGTTTTTATTGCTTGTAGGAGCCATCCATTGACTCCGTACTCTTTCAGGACTTCTCAAAGTTTACATCTATCCACCTTGCCAAACGATTTTTCTAGGTCAACAAATGCACAGAAAACTTTGTTATTTACTCTTAAAAACGTTTCTGTGATCTGTCTCAAGCTAAATATTTTATCATTACATAATCTTCCTGCCATAAATCTACTTTGGACTTCCCATATCTTCTCTTCTGCCATTTTCATTACCCAAAAAATAAGTAATTTGGAATATATTTTACTTGCGGCACTTAATAACCTGATACCTCTGTAATTATTGCAGTTGCTTTCATCTCCCTTTCTTTTGTATATTGGGACGATAATCGCATTTTTCATGTCATCTGGAACTTCTCCCATCACGATACATAAATTGATCAACTTGCACAACCTGTGAGGTATGTATTCGCTACCGTATTCAAGCATTTCAGAGTTGATACTGTCTACACCAGCAGCCTTACCATTTTTTAAGTTCTTTATAACTATGTCCATAACCTGAGAGGCACAGACTCTCTCAACCGGGGTTTATAACACACCGTTTTCTATTTTTCAGTTTTTTTCCCTATAGCTTCACCTCCCAATAATTCCTTAAAAGAGTCTCTTAAAGCTTCTAGTATCCCGCCTGTGTCATAGAGCATTTCACCTTTGCCATTTTTCATGCTGACTATTAATGTACTTCTACTTCCTTTCATACTGATTGTCGACAATTTATAAAACAGTTTCTTGCTTCCTTCAAAATCGATTTGCATTTTCTGTTCTTCTTCTGTTTTGATTTTGTCTTTGCTTTCCTTAACTAGTAGTTTTACTTTCCTCTTTTTGCCTCTGTAATCATTTTCAAGTCTATTTCTCTCCTCATCGCGAAGCCGTGTGGTATAAACCGTTTTTTTTAACTCCTACACACTGGACATTATTTTCAGTCAGTTACTACATTGTTGTATGATTTACTGTATTGAGTCAGAAGCATGCGTTATATGAACGACAGTCCATGTGTCACTGATCAGGGTGTGTGCGCAAAAGAGTAATTTTAAATTTGCGGGAGGTTGTGAATATCAATGGTGCAACTTAACATGGCAACTGAGAGACGAGATTCTTAGAAAATATCTTTTCCTTTAGAATACACGTTGAATTACTTTAACTTGTTTATAGCATTTCTAATTCTGTAGAATTCAAGCGAATTCTTAGAATTCACTTGTGCTGCTTTGAATTCTTTGCAATTACCTTTTAACCTTTACAGTGCACCTTACATTATTTTGAATTTCTCCAAGTCTTTAGTATTCTCTGAATTTCAAATTCTCTGAAATATTTTGAATTCTATGCATTATTTTGTATTACCTAAATTAATTTGAAATTCTATAATTTTTTTTAATTCTGTGAATGCTTTTGAAATTTGTGTATTCTTTTGCACTCGGTGAATTCTTCCGAACTCTCTGAATTCTTCTCAATTATCTGCATTCTTTTAAATTCTCTAAACTCTTATAAATTCTCTGAAACCTTTTGAATTCTTTTGTATTCTCTAAACTCTTTTGAAATGCTCTATTTTTTTGTTCGTATTGAATTCTGTGAATTCCTTTGAAGTTTGTGAATTCATTTGCACTCTGTGATATCTTCCCAATTTTCTAAATTCTTCCTAATTCTTTGAATTCTTCTTAGTTCTATGAGTTCTCCCACTATTCTTTGATTTCTTCCGAATTTTCTGAATTCTTCCAAATTCTTTGAATTCCCTATATATTCTGAATTCTGTGAATTGTTTCAAAATTTTCTGAACTCTCTAAACTGTTTTGAATTTGTTGAATTCACGGTATGACTTCATTTTTTTACCATACACCATGAATAATTGTTATAACTTTCTCCAAGTCTTTTGTATTCTTTGAACTCTCCTGAATTATTGTGAATTCTTTTATAAATTTTGAAATGTCTACATTTTTTCAAACTCTCTGAAATATTCAGGATTCTATGAATTCTTTTGGATTGTCTTTTTTTCTAATTATCTGATTTCTTTTGTTGAAATTTTCTGAATTATTCGAACGGTTCTGAATTTCTTAATTCTTGCGAGACCACTGAATTCTTTTAATGATTTGAAATATCTCCAAATTATTATAATATATTTCAAATTACTTTGAACTATTTCAGATCTTTTGAATTTTCCATCGAGTATGTTATATTCTGTAGAATTCAAACGAATTCCGAGAATCCACATGTACTCCTTTAACTTCTTTTGAAGTTTTTTTTAAGTCTCTTAAAAGCTTTACAATATACCAATAATTATTTTGAATTTCTACAGTTTTTTCGTATTATCTGAATACTCCTGAATTCTTTTGAATTCTCTAAAATATTTTGTATTCAAATAAGGTAAATGTGCCAGAGATCGTCAATGCATGGGTTATCGGCAGATTACGCAGTGTTTTCCATATAGTAAGCTATTGTGTTCTTCTTTCTCAGCAGAAATGTAATTTTTTATGTGTTCGGACATCGTAGCATGGAATGCAAATGGCTTTGTGATGAGAAAAGTAAATGACTTTAAGGGAAAAGAACATTTTTTGTGGCCGTTCTCGCAGAGTGCTACAATCGAGTAAAATTCTTAAGTTTTTGGTTAGACTATCAGTCGGCAGAAAAAGTCTCGTGGGCGGTGAAAAACACAAAAGATTACGTTAAGCATATGCTTATTATATAAATAAATGTTTTTGTCACATGTAGACGTACGAAAGTTTGTTAAATATTACATAATATTTCTGAAAAGTAGAAAATCCGACGACAGGTGAACCTGTACCCTTGTTGCTTCGATAATAATCGACACAACTGCCGAACACTGCATTTTGACAGGTATAATAAAGCAGTATTTTTTAATTGAATAGCGTTAGCGCCATGCTTCAGTAAGTTTGAAAACGTATTGAGGATACATAAATCTTGCCTTGGTTCAGTATTCGGCACCCAAAATACTATTCCTAAACAAAGAATTTTTATAAAATTGTTGATGCCGATTACTACAGCATTCTATAGATTCTATAAGGTGCTGCAGTCCTCGGCATCAAAGAAAATTTACTAAATGCAGTTTTGAAAGTCCATGAATTATTTTTGACTAAAATTATGAATATTTACGATGAAATTGAAAGAGATTTTTTTTCAACAATTATAATTTTCGCAATTTTTAAATCTATGTGTATATATATTTATTTTCTAAGATTTAAATAAATAATAGATTGAAATATATATTATTGAAAGTGTATCCTGCAATCATTCTTGAAATCAACCCCAAAAAAAAAATAGTGTTACTTTTAAATTATTCTTAAACGCTATTGCCGATCACTAACACATTGAAGTGCCGATAACTGAAGCAGCCAGGTTTCTAACTTGCCGATAACCCGTGCATTCTCGTATTTATAACTTCAAACTTCTTTAAATATTAATTCTAATGGAATATATTGTAAGTAATATGTAAATTACGTTTCTAAAGGTCCGCTTCATTCGATAAAACCTATTTATTAAGTTTTAGAGATGTTTACTATAGTTTTTCAAGCATTTGAAATCTGAAATTCCCCTTAAGCTTCCGATAACTGGCACACTTACCTTAGTCTTCTGACTTCTTTTTGAGTTTTCTGAATTCTTTCGATATCTTTAGAATACGCATTGAATTATTTTGAATTATTTCAAGTGTTTTGAATTCTGTAAAATTCTTCAGGATTCGAAATATTTGAAGAAAGTTAAAGCAATTCAACGGGTATTCTACAGATTTCAAGTGAATTTAAATTTTTAAAAGAAGGAGTTCAAATTAACTCAAGGTGTTTTCTAATGATTTCAAGATACGTAAAAAACATTTTTAAAACATTCAGTGATATCGTGAGAATTCGACGAATTCAGAGTAGTTTAAAGAGTCCATACAATTTCGAAACAATTAAAAGAATTCAGAAGAATTTAGAGAACTTAGAAGAATTCAGAGAATTCCGCATAATCACAGATTTCAAAAGAATTCACAGAATTCAAAGTAAATTTGGATAATTAAAAAAAAATTAGATAACACAAAAGAATTTATAGAATTTAAAATATGCCACAGAATTCAAAAGAATTCAGAAAATTCAAAAATTAGCCGAGAATTCAGAATAATTCAGGAGAGTTCATAGAATACAAAAGACTTGCAGAAATTAAGATCAATTCATAGTGTTTTATAAAGATTTCAAGAGAATAAAGAAAAAAAATTGAAAATTTCTGTAGAATTCGTGTGAATTCTACAGAATCAAAAATATTCAAAGAAAGTTAAAATACGAAGGTTGCCTTTTATGTTTTGAGCCTAATAATAAAAAGACAATAATTGATAATCGAAAATGGCTTTATTGTTTTTCAAAGTATTCTCCCTGAAACTCAACACACTTTTGCATGCGCTTGAACCAATTTTCGAAACATTTTTTTCTCTTCGATTGAGGCGCCTCCGAACCATGCATTTTGAACGCACCAACCGCTTCTTCAGGCGTCGAAAAACGTTGACCTCGTAATTTATTTTTTATGTATGGGAATAAAAAAAGTCAGTAGGTGCTAAGTCAGGGCTGTAGGCTGGATGACCCATCAATTCGATGTTTTCAGCCCTTAAAAAGTCCCTTGTTGCAGCGGATGTGTGAGAGCTCGCATTGTCGTGGTGGAGGATGATTCGTCTTCAGCGGCTGATTTCTCTCATTTTTTCAAAGATCTCCGGTAAACAACTGGTTGTATACCATTCCGAATTGACCATCCGACGTTGCTCCAACGGCACAGTTCCTACGTGGCCGGTTTTCCAAAAAAACAGGCAACCATTTTCTTCGAAGTGCTTCGAGCAAGAACATCTTTTGTCGGATTTGGCTCATCTTGGAAGATCCACACAGTCGACTGCTGTTTAGTTTCAGGCTCATAAGCATAAATTCATGTTTCGTCACCTGTTACGATGTCATAGACATGCTTTGAATCATTGCGATCGAATTTTTTCAGCATTTGTTTTGACCAATCCACATGAGCCTTTTTTTGAGCGATTGTCAAGTTATGTGGGATCCAACGGCAACAAATTTTTTTGAGAGCCAAATGTTGATGTAAAATTGCTTGCACGCTGGTCCCACTAATGCCCAAGGATGCCTGAATCTCACGATAAGTCACATGATGATCTTGCATTATTAGTTCACGCACAGCGTCAATTTTTTCTGCGACAACGACTGATTTTGGGCGACCTTCACGACTTTCGTCACTGAGCGAACTGCGGCCACGATTAAATTCGTTGTACCAGCGTCAAAGATCGAAGTGAGTTGATCGATGCCCTCTTGCCTTGATAATCCACGTCGGAAATCGTAAAAAATCATCACATGAAAATGTTCACGATTCAATTCCATTTTTTTCGCTGAGACAATATTTTCAAGTCACGGAAAACAATACAGGTTATGCTGAAGTGACAAAACGTTCTGAAGAAGGTTATGGTTAAAGAGGTGAAACTTTCACTTGGAATCGTCAGATGGCACCTGTAAACACTAGTATTGCCAAGGCTCAAAATATAAAAGGCAACCCTCGTAATCCAACGTGTATTCTAATGATTTCAAGATAATTGAAAGACCTTAAAAAACTTCCGTGATTTCGTGAATTCAACAAATTCCAAATAGTTTAGAGAGTTCAGAAAATTTTAAAACAATTCAGAGAATTCAAAGAATTTGAAAGAATTCAGAGAATAATGGAAGAATTCATAGAATTAAGAAGAATTCATAGAATTAAGAAGAATTTAGAAAATTCGGAAGAGTTCACAGAGTGCAATAGAATTCACAAACTTCAAAACAATGTACAGAATTCAAAAAAAATTATTGAATTTTAAAAGAATTTGGAGAATACAAAAGAATTCATAGAATTCAAAAGATTTATGAAAATTTGAATGAGTTCCGAGAATTCAATGAATTCAGACAATTGAGAAGATTTCCGAAAATTCAGAAGAATTCAGAGAATTGAGTAGATTTCAGAGAATACAAAAGACTTGGAGAAATTCAAAATAATGTATGGTGCACTGTCAAGGTTGCAAGATAATTAAAAAAAAACTTCAAAAGAATCTCGTCTCTCAGTTGCCGTGTGAAGTTGCACCATTGATATTCACAACCTCCTGCAAATTTAAAATTACTCTTTTGCGCAAACACCCTAATTAGTGACACATGGACTGAAGTTCATCTGACGCATGCTTCTGATTGGTTAACCTTTAATTGTTAATTACTCATTAATTACACAGCTCCACAAAAAAAATTTGTCTACGCCATAAACCAGAATACGTTTTGGGGTACGTTTTTGGAGTCGCTGAATCCGAATCCAGGGTCTGTTTGGCTCCATCACGTCAGATTTCATCCCTAACCTCAAAAAACATTAAAATCGCTGTTCTCAGGTTAAACATGATTCGTACCTATAAAAAGTGGTCACATCCTATGTTTTCAACGTCGCTGAGTACGAATCCGGAGTCATTGTGGTTCTATGACGTCACACTTTGTCACTAACCTCAAAAAAAAGACGGTGAATCGGTAATTTTATGTAAAACATGTATTTTTTCAATGCAAAGTGGTCATAGCCTATGTTTTCGAGGTTGGTGATTAGGAATTTGGAGTTTTTGTGTTTCTATGACGTCACACTTTGTCCCTAACCTAAAAAAAACAGTTTATTCGTAATTTTATGTCAAATATGTATTTTTCCATTGCAAAATAGTCATATCCTATGTTTTCGAGGTCGCTGGTTACGAATTCGGAGCCGTTGTGTTTCTATGACATCACATTCCGTCCCTAACCTAAAAAAAACGGTAAAGTGGTGATCTTATGTGAAACATGTATTTTTTCAATGCAAAGTGGAAATATCCTATGTATTCTAGGTGCCTGAGTACATTTGAGTACATTTTTGTTATTTTCTCTCAGTATGATCTTGCTGCTTGAACGAGTGACGAAATCCTGTTACTGCGACAGATTCTGTGAACAATGACGACTGGCCTGAAAGGGGATGTGTAGAATGATTCGTATCGCTATCTGTTAGAGTAAAGAAGCCAGTAGGAGAGTACTGCCTTGCAGGGGGCATTAGGGTGTGGGGATAAAACCGTAGTGTGTCCGACGTCGAGTTGACTTTGTCCTCGTTAAAATCGAAAAGCCCTCATACTTAGCTCTGGGGAGGTATGAGGGTTATCACCTCCAGGACGGAACACTCACCTACGATCGAACGTTAACAATTCTGTCAGCGGCATCAACTGATTGTCGACTAGCTTTCAATTTTCGCTGGACGAGGAATTGGACGAGTGGCGAGTTTGCGGTCTGTTGGGTTAAGAGTTTTTCCGAAGTTACGTATCAAAAGTTTAAAGGCTGGGACCGGAATACCGAACGAATTCAGGATTTGTACTCACGAACCTAGAAAACATAGAATATGGCCATTTTGCATTGAAAAAATACATGTTTCACATAAAATTACCATTTCAACGTATTTTTTAGATTAGGGACGGAGTGTGATGCCATAGAAACACAACGGCTCTGAATTCTTACTCAGCGACCTCGAAAACATAGGATATGACCACTTTTCATTGAAGAAATACATGTTTTACATAAACTGACCAATAAACTGTTTTTTGTTGAGGTTAGGGAGAAATTATGACGTCATAGAACCACAACAACTTCGAATTCGTACTCAGCGACCTCAAAAATATAGGATACGACCACTTTTCATAGGTAAGATTCATGTTTCACCTAAAAGCAGCGATTTTCCTGTTTTTTGAGGTTAGGGACGGAATCTGACGTAATGGAGCCAAACAGACCCCGGATTCGGATTCAGCGACCTCAAAAATGTAGGTCAAGTCTGTTCTGGTTTCTGGGGTAGACAACTTTTTTTTTGTGGAGCTGTGTTATTAACTTTACAACAAATTTTTATTATTATTTTACACTCCATTTTTTAAGAGGAATTCAAAAATATGAACATGTACCTTGAATACTGGGACACCGTATATATATATATATATATATATATATATGTCACGCATATGAGGACGCATCTGCGTCATCGATTGCGTGCAAGCCGTGCGACGCACGTGCGTCGCAATATGCGCGCGTATTGATATCTGGGTATTTTCTGTTTGTGATTTTGAAAGGTGGGCAACCCGCTCCCATGGCCCATCGCCATGGTCGAAATTTACCTTAAACTACTCAATATCAAGTGGGGGACCGACCTCGTCCCTTAGAAGTCACCGCAATGGGCACGGTGATCGTCTGAGGTCTTTAGGTTTGTCTTGACTGACGCAAAATCGTGAGTAGGCTATTTTATTGTTTTTGACCCGTAGAATCTGAAAATGAAGGACCCAAAATCATAGCTGTTCCCCTTTTCAAGATATAGCCGAAAAATGTCATTTTTTATTATTTTTATTAGAAATGATGCATTAAAATGGGAAAATAAAGTTTACTGTGTAATTTTGACACAAATAGTAATCATTGTTATCACATAATAATATATTCAATGAATATTGTTTAGAAACTAAATAAATGTACGTGATTGCTAACGGACATGTATTATAAACTATCTATCTGACTATCTTTTTTCTATATTATAAACCATTTTATAAACTGCTATTTTATAAACTATCATTAATCATAATAATACGATCGAAAGGCGGAAATAACATTGAACATCTTGGTAATGGAGAAACATATACATATCTTGGAATACCGCAAGCGGAAACCCAAGCTGTGCGTGTGTTTAAAACGGCCATTGTGAAAAGGTATCGCCGAATTCTCAGAAAAATTTGGGCTTCCGAATTATCTGGAAAGAATAAGATTCAGGAGACCAATATGCTGGCCGTTCCTATACTGCTCTACACATTTGGCGCAGTAAAATGGACCGTCGATGAGTTGAAGCAACTTGACCGAAGCACACGCAAGATGATGACAATCCATCGAAGTCATCATCCTAGATCTTCCGTACCTCGAATATACCTACCTCGAGATAAAGGGGGTAGAGGCTTGCTAAGCTTGGAGTGTCTTCATCGCAGAACGGTTCTGGCTACAGCCTGCTCAGTTCTAAATAGTGCAGATTCTCTAATGCTACTCGTACATCAACATGAAGCCAACAATGTTGCGGCGTTTCTATACTGTGCCGCAGATAGGGCCGCAGAGGAGCTTGGACTCGCATTTGATTCCAGCGACACTACACATGGCTTAGCATTACTAACACCTTGGGTGCTAAAAAGTCGTGTACAGGAAGCAGAGCATACGCTTCTATTAAGAGAACATGTTGACAAGCCCCTTCATGGTCAATTCTACGGCATCATACGTAGAGAAGAGCTCTCGATGAGTCTGTCTAACATGTTTCTCAAGTCTCCTGGATGGAGATCGGAGACTGAAGGATTTCTTTTTGTCTGTCAAGACGGCGTTTTAGACACCTTAGTTTACCGCGATCGCATAATGAATATACCTGTAGGTGATACTAACTGCCGAGCGTGTAAGTAAGAGCCAGAAACACTTGGGCATGTTCTCAGTAGATGCTCAAAGTATGCACGTTACGGGTACATTGAGAGGGACAATACGGCTCTAAAAGTGTTATATTACCATATTAGGCACTTCTATGGTGTTGATCTATTGCCCGTCTGGCCATACGCCCAGGGAGAACTCGTGTCCGTTGTGGAGAATGATCAGTGTGAGATCTACTGGAATTTCTGATTCTCCACCACTCAACGTATCAGTGCTACAAAGCCTGATATTGTCCTTCAAGATCTGAAGACCAAGATCATTTACGTGATTGAATTCTCGACACCAGCCGATGGTAATATCACAGCAAAGGAGGAAGAAAAACGGGCGAAATATCAAGCACTTCTTTTCGAGCTGAGCAGGCTCTACCAAGGCTACAAAGTCCATCTTGTAGTTCTCATAATCGTCTATCATGGAGGTATAAAAGCGTCATTTCTTAGCCAACCCAACAAGATTCCGGCTTGCCAGCGTTAGGCTCATTCCAGCGCAAAACGGATGCGAAAGGCTGTTCTTCTGGGATCACTTCATCTGATCCGTCAACACTGTTCCTCATAACATTCCATAAAGATTGGTAGCTCTAAAAAAGTATCCAGAGGTGAAACCTTCATCTCCAACTGTCCCATCTGCCGCGTAAGGTCACCCGCGGCTAGAGACCTGACTCCAAGGAACAGTATTGAACGATGTTCTCTCGCGTAAATTTCTCCCTCTTGCTTACCTTCTAGGACAGAAGGAGCAGAAGTGGATGACGTAAACGTTCCAGTTGCGTCGGGATTGGTTGCTTTAAGGAACCATAATCGTAGCTTACGGAGCCTACCACTTCTCTAATACGATCGAAGTTTTTGAAATATATGTGTCAAAGTCAGATTTTAGAATCTGAGACCGGACAAAATAATGATAAAAAGAAGTTGCCTGCTGTTTTTGCTGATACTGAAGAGTTATTAAATCATTTAGTAGAAAAGCGAAATATTACCGGCGATTACCGTGTTAAAATTATAGCTGATGGTGGGCAAGGCTTATTTTGAAATTTGCATGTCTGTGAGAGCTAATATATCAACAGATCCTCCATTGGAAAAAAGAAAAAAAGTAGTTTATAACGAAACAGACACCACAAATAACTGGACTAGTGTAAAAAAATGTTTTTAATAGTTTGTATTGGGCCAGAGATAAAAGAATCATATGCAAATATCAAAATTCTCTTTGATTTCATAAAAATTAATAATATTTCATTTGAATTTACGTCAGATTTCAAAGTTTTATTAATGCTAAATGGTCAACAAACAGCGAAAGCGAGATTTCCGTGTCCTTACTGTTTTATTAGCTTATCAGACGTGAGAGCCAATAAAGAAGCAATTTATAATACTGATAAAGACAAACATTATGAATTGAAAACATATGGTGATTTGTAAAAAGATAATCAGAAGTAATTTTCTTTAGGTCGTAAAACTAAATTCTCAAAAGATTGTCACAGTACAATAAATGAGCCTATGAAATTGAAAGTAGTATCCAAAAATTATCATGGTGAAATATTTAAGGAAATGCATGCAGAAAATTGCTGAAAGAACAAAATAGTTGATTTCCGCTTTTCTACGTCTGGGTCTTCTTAGCTTGAACTGATCTCGTATCGAAACCTTTGTCACGTTTCTTTGCGAAATTTGCAAGCAATTTTTCCAAGCCCC
>CAKNWT010285815.1:0-14405 GCA_932066315.1 Andricus coriarius | reverse complement strand
TCAAATTCGTTGTTTTTTGGTAGAAAATTAATTTCGATGGTTAAAAAGAATTCTTCTTGATTGGAAATTTAACTATTTTTTGCAAATTCCATGTTTTTGTTTGAGACTTCAACTATTCTATTCGATTTTTTATTTCTTCAAGATTAATCTAAATTATTAATTTTTTTCTTGATTTTAATTAATTGAAATGTATATATTTTTTAATTCGTTGTTTTTTTTAATAGAAATTTTTTTATTCTTTTTAATAATTTTTTATTCTTTTTAAGAATTTTGGATTATTTTTAAGAATTTTGAAAGGTTTCAAGAAAATAAATTTTTTTTTAAGATTCCGGGGAAAGTTTTTACTGTTCTTTTCTTTTAAAAAAGCGATTTTTAGAGATAATTGAACAATATTTTAAACTATTTTAAACGTTTTAAAATATTGAAATAAATGATACAACTGAGGACTCCCGAGAAAGAGTCTTACAAATTATTTTAGTAAATCACGGTGCCAAATGATGGAAAATTAAAGAGGTCTATAGAAAGTTAGTTGCTTTCTTGTTATTTAAAACTTAACATATTTTTTTACATTGTTATTTCTGGTAGAAAGTAAATCTTCTTGTTTGAAAATTCATCTTTTGTATCGAAAATTTAATTACTTGGTTAAAAATCAATTTTCTTGATTGCAAAATTTAACTATATATTTTTTAGTTCGTTGTTTTTTGGTAGAAAATTAAACTTCTAAATTGAAAACTTATCTTTTCGATTGAAAACTAAATTATTTTTTGAAAACTCGTTGTTTTTTGGTTGAAAAATTAACTAGTCTTACAATTTATTCCGCATTTTTTCTTAGAATGTAAAGAGATCTTCTGAAATGGTTTAAAATATGTTTAAATTTTCTTTAAAAATTAATTTAAAAAAATTAAAATATTTTCGACCGAATCCATTTCAAATCTGGCACGTTCTACATTTGAAGTCGCAGAATCTCTCGGGGACAAAATATATTTCTTTTTATACTTTGTTTAGAAAAAACCGCAATTTTTTCTTCAAACATTTACAAAGTGTTCAAAATTGACAATATGGCGGCGGCTTTTCTTAAAATATTAAAAGTCAACTTTCTCAATTATTATTTTTTATTATTATTAGTTTGTGTGAGACCGTAGCAGCACCTGAAGCTTGGGTAATCCCGTCGCGTCGCCTTGTGAGCCTAAGCGTGACCCCAAAGCCCTCTCCATAAGGAGAGGACCGCAGCCACGCTGTTGGCTGATATCTCCGACTCACTGATGCAGCAACTGCCAGTAAGTGTTAGACGTTTCCCCGCAATCGCAGGGAAGTAACAAAGGATGTGAGTAGCTGTCTCATCATCCATTCCGCACAGACGACAGAGAGGACTTTCCGCAAGCCCTATCTTATGTCTGTGATATCCCAGGTTCCCATTTCCTATAAACATTTCTGTTAGGACTTTGATCTCTTTTCTCCCGAGCTTGATTATTTCCCTTGCTCGGTTGAAGTTAAGCTTTGAGCCCAAGAGTGTTTTGGGCTGTCTGCAACTAGTGACCAAATCCCACTCATTCTGACGTTCCTCAGTGAGCCAACTGTTAATTTCTGCAGTGACTGACCTACTGGAAATACCTACAACTGGCTCGTGTCCAGTAAAATTTGTTCTTGCTGCTAGTTTGGCTAGCCTATCTGATATCTCATTGCCCTTGATACCGCTGTGTCCAGGGATCCATAGCAGAGTAAGTCGATTTCCCGTCGCTAGCATATTTAGTGCCTCAAAGCACTCCCATACAAATAGCGACGTGGTCGTTGTTCCATGCAAGGCCAATAGAGCAGCCCTGCTATCTGAGCAGATACGGATGTTTCTTTTGTTGTCATACTCCTTTGCCTTGTAGCTGCACTGGAGTATGGACATGATCTCAGATTGAAGAACTGTGGCACAGGACCCCAACTTGATTGTGAAGCTCATTCCATTCCTTCTACGATATACACCGGCTCCTGCATTCTCCTCGTTCCTGGAGCCATCTGTAAACCCGTTGTCTCCATCAATGGGCAGGCGTGCGTCGCCGTTAACCCATTCATCCTTTGTGGATAGGCTAACTCGATACATCTTATCGAAGAGGTAGCAAGTGGCCATTTTGTCCCTGGGCATGTTCAGGGTCGGCCTCCTCGCGATGTCGACTGGGATCTTCACTGCTGTCGAGATCCGTCTGTCATTTACCAAATTTAGTTTCCAGGCCGTCTTGGCAGCCACGGCCTTGATGGTGAGATGGAGGGGCTCCAACCCTATTAGTGCCCCCAGTGCCATCGTGGGTGACGACTTCGAGGCACCAGTGATGCCTCTCAAAATCGATCATCTGATCCTTTCCAGTCGAGACTTCACAGTGGACAGCGCGTCCCTGCTCCACCAAACCACCGCAGCATAGCTTACTCTGGGTCGCACGATCGCTGTGTAGATCCACGTGAGAGTCTCCAGCTTCAAGCCCCATCTGTTTCCTATGGCGCTACCACAGAGCCATAGAGTCG
Organism: Andricus coriarius; assembly: GCA_932066315.1. Lineage (NCBI taxonomy): Eukaryota > Metazoa > Arthropoda > Insecta > Hymenoptera > Cynipidae > Andricus > Andricus coriarius. The sequence continues at coordinate 11,900 of CAKNWT010285815.1, read as the reverse complement.
CTACTAGCTTCGTGCACTTGTTTTCCAGGTGCTCATTCCATAACAGCTTCTTATCCAGAATTACTCCTAGGTATTTAGCTCGTTCTTTGATTTCCAGTTGTTGTCCTCCAAGTTTCAGTGCACTCGTGGTTTCCCACTTATACCTTCTGGTGAAAACAACCTCGTCTGTCTTACTCGGATTGACCGATAGTCCAGTTTTCTCACACCATGAATCCACTATCATCAGTGGTTGCTGCATTACTCCGAAGAGCGCATCCAGATGCTGGCTGCGCGCGATAACTAGTATATCGTACGCATAGCCTAAGACGTGGTGACCCTGACCCGAGAGTAGATGAAGCAGTTCATCCACTACTGGGCACCACAGCAAGGGTGATGAAATTCCTCCCTGCGGACATCCCGAGTCAACGGTTCCACATAAAGTGGTATCTCCCTTAGTCGTAGTTATGTTCCTGTTGGCCAACATATGGCACGTCCATTCCACGACTACAGTAGGCACACCATGTGTGATCATGGCCGCCCTGACCGCCTCTCCAGAGGTACTGTTAAATGCTCCTTCGATGTCCATAAAGGTTCCAATCGCGAAGCCTTTCTTCTTCAGTTGTCTTCCAATTAGGTTTACTGCCCCGCTCAGAGCCGTCTCCGTCGAGTGACCAGCCCTATAGGCGTGTCGCTCTTTGTGAAGTGGCCTCCTTGACAAGACCTTGTCGCGGATATATCTATCCACAAGTCTTTCCACTGTTTTTAGTAGGAAAGATGTTGGGCTGATGGGACAGAAATCCTTGGGTAAAGTATAACCGCTCCTACCTGCTTTCGGAATAAAGACTACTCTCGTACCCCTCCATTCCGCCGGGACATTTCCCAGCGTCAGACTAGCCCTGGCAAGTCTCACTAGCAGCCCTATGATGGTCTCTCCAGCCCTCTGTAAGAGGACTGGATATATGCCATCTAGGCGAGGAGACTTGTAAGGGTCGAAGGACTTCAGGGCCTACCTGACCCTGGCAGGGGTGACAATCTCGTTGGCAAGCCGCCGTTTCGGGCCCAGTTGGGCCGCAGGCGACTTTGGTTGCCTTTGAGGTGCCGCCTCCACTTCTCCAAACCTTGAAAAGCCCGGGAAATGTGCCTTGATCAGGTGAGCGAAGTTGTCCCCGTCCGACTCCGAGTAAACCTCACCGGGCATTTTAAGAGTGCCGAGAATAGCGTCCGGATTTCGCGAAAGCAGCTTGTCCAGTCTAGCCGCCTCAGCTTCCTTCTCGATGTCTGCGCAAAAGTTCGCCCAGCTCTCTTGCTTTGCCTTACGTATTGCACCCCTGTATTCATCCCTCATCGTTGTGAATGAGGTCCATAGTTCCTTCGTTTTGCCATTAATGGCACGTATGAACCTCTCTCTGGTTTACTTGCGAAGCTCTTCGAGTTTCCCATTCCACCAGTGTGTCTCACCAGCCTTTCGGACTCTTGTAGGTCGACAATTACTTTCATAAGTAGGTTTGATGGCTTCCGTGAAAGTGCTGGCTGCCATCCCATTTAAGGCCAGCGGGTACAATGGATTCCAACACGAACTCTATCTGTGAGTTGTCTGAGAGAGTGGGTTCATCTGAGACTCTCCACCTCTTGATGATATCTCTAAAACTGCTGGTACAGAGAGTGATGTCAATGACTTTCTCCGTGCCCGAGCAACGGAACGTCGGGGTGTTCCCCGTGTTAAGAATATCTAAATCAGTGGTGATTAGGTATTCCAGTAGGTCATTTCCTCATGAGTTGACGTCCGTGCTGCCCCACAAAGTATGGTGGAAATGAGCATCGCATTCCAACAGAAGAGGAATACCCCTTACCTTGCAATATTCCACCAGTGTACATACCTCCACTGGTGGGTTCGTTTCGCTTTCATACGGAAAGTAAGCCGATCGCGGAACTAGCCTTCCTATTCCTTTGAGATCCATGGCTCTCACCATCAGGTCTCTCGAACATAGCTCAAGGCCCTTGGTCTGACCGCCTTGGGACCCCTGTAACAAAAAATACCAGCCCCCCTAAACCCCTTATGGTATCTCGAAGAAACCCAGGGTCTTGGATTAGCGAGACACCTACCTATGTGCCCTGCAGCCATGTCCCTCTGCAAAACTGCAGGGGTGCCTTTGCTGTGATGCAAGTAAATCTGGGTAATGGTGAGACCAGGAGCAGCCATTTAGTTCTCCTCCCGATCTTCCTGTGTCTCAACAGGCTCCTCCTGTCCCTGGCCGGCAACCCTAAAGTTGACCTGTCCAAAGTGATAGAAGGGCCTGTTGTTGAGCGCCGCAAGAGCCCTCGTGTGGGACTCAGGAATCTGCTCAACTAGGAGATGCTTGGTGCCTCCTGCTGTGTTCTCTTCCTGAGGCTTATCGTGCCTGACGAGTCGCCAGTAGCTCCCCGAGGGAGCTGGGTGCACAGCAGCCACCTAAATTTTACTTGCTGGAGAGACAGATTGAGAGAAAAGCGTTATGTTAGACCCTTTGAGGCCCGACCCCTCTCACCCCGCCTCCAACTCCCTTCCTCCTTTCTTAGATTGTTGGTCTGGTTTTGGGTGATTCATTTTGATCCCACAAAAAGCTAGGGAAATAAAAGCTCCGCCCCAGCAGAGCCCCGCATGCAGGGGTAAGACTGAATACTCGGGTAGGTCATCAATATGATGTATTGTCTTCACGATGATCGGAAGATAAATGACGTGTGACGGTACTTCAATGATCTTATATCCTGGTGGAACGGTTGGGGAGAATTCATGAATCGTGTGAACTTTTTGATCATTAATATATGCTCCAGTTGTAATGTTGCACTTAATCCTGAGAGCATTCACCTTGAGAATAGCTACTGGTAAATCTGATATATGAATCTTATTAGCTTCGAGAACACGTGATGTGAACCCCGAAAGCTGACCAATAGAATCTTTTGGTTTAAAATTAACTTCACGGTTGCTCTTCATTTCACTACGCAACATATTATTGTTTGGTCTAATATTTACCTGATCACCAATATAAAATTTATTCTTGCCCAAATCAACGTTAGGAATTGAATTAAATGTGAGCAGCTCAACTAGACCAATAGCATAATTTTTATTTAGTGAGAGTTCTATTGGTGGAAAGTATTCTGCCTCAAGCACAGGTGAGTTGCCTCAAATAGTCAGAGTGAACGATTCATCCATGATGGTGTCTTTCTCTATACTGATTGCATGCAAGCAATTACTTGCACTTATATAGGCTTTATTTGCTCTTTACATTAAGCTGTCCACATAGACACTTGAGACATAAATGACCACACTCAAATGTATTGTAGTCTTGATACCTATCATGATTATATTTCATAAAGCTACCAACATCTAGATAATTGACGAGTTCAGAGGGTAGTCTAAGGTCACCAGAACTGTCAAACTATAATGTTTCATAATTATTCTTCTTAAATGCTACCCAATGTATACCTGGACCATCTTTATCGTTAAGGTTAACTATGGTTGCCTCCTTTCGATGAGGTCCTCTAGCAGGTAATTCATTTCGCATAAAGACTCCTGGAAAATATGGAATCTTTAGAGTCTTAGCATAATTGAGTAGATCAAAATCAGTTAATGCACGATGTGGTAGCTTCACTGTAAGTTGTTTTTTTCTTGAATAAACGTTTTTTAGATCCACGTTTTTTAGCCTTAGGACCACGACCTTGAGGACCTGGTTTGATATGAAGACCCAGTCCTTGTCGATAGGGTTTCAAGTGTAGTCCTTTTTCAAGAGCTATTTCCTCCATCGTCTTATTATGACGTGCAGTCTCTTGAAGTTGATGTTTAGCTGCATTGGAATCATTTACAGCTTTTGCGACACCAGCTGCTCCACCAGCAAGAGCTCCAAGTGCGCTGAGTCCTGCGAATATTGGAATCAGTGGTCAAACACCACCAACTTTTGTAGGTATAGGTAGAATACGAGGTGCTCTCACTTGACTTCTGCCTCCAGCGCTTTTAATAGCTTTTCGAGCAGCCTCTACAGCAGTTTTAATGACAACTTGTGCATCATTACTAGGAGACATGGAATGTTGAGCAGCATCCACAGTTTTTCTCAAAGCTACCCGTTTCTTAGAAACCTTTTTACTCTTCCTTTTATTCTTCCTTAACCCCATACCGAGTTTTGATTTAACTTTCATGATGTTGGTTATAGCTAGTGCAGCTGCTTTTTCACCAATATCAGAGTTTTTAGAAAAAACACGTTGCCACGCTTTGTCAGCTAGTATGCTATCTGCAACGTTTCTCGCTTCAATATTCTCGCGATTCTTCGAATAAGCAATATCATGCTCCTTACAGGCAGCGTCCAGTGGTTTTATACCTGGATCACCTCGTTCTAAACGTTTAGCTAGCTAGCTAACTTAGTACCAGGGCCACAGTACTGGTAACCTGGCAAATATAATTCAAACGGTAACTTGTTAATAATAGTATTAATTAAACCTCGACCTCGACGTTTCTTGCTGTGTACAAGCATTCCTCCCTCTATGAAGGTCAGTTTGCGACTGGCTAGAAGTCTGTATAAGCACTGTGTTTATACCTTTCGCATCTAGTACGAGAAATGGATACTGTATTATCAACGAGCAACTTTATATTAGTATAGAGTTGACAGGCTGAAGAGGTGGTCCAACTGTTGTTAACTGTGTGAAGACTATCTTTCAACTGATCCAAAAGCTATATAAGCGCAGTATTTATAGCTTTCTCAGCAGTCAGTCTTGAGCTGTGTTTGTAGCCACAACTCATTATAATTGTTCACGAGGGAAGTGGATACTGTATTCTTAATGAACAACTTCATATCAGTTTAGGCTTAACAAGCTGGAGAGGTGGTCCAACTGATGTTAGATGTATGAAGGTTAACTTTCAACTGATCCAAAAGCTATATAAGCGCTGTACGTATAACCTTCTCGTTAGTCCAGGTTAAAATGAGATTCAAGACACAACCGGTCAAACTTCCAGTCGCAAATATAGACTCCCTCGTTGAGCCTGGGCAGAAGAGTGTGAAGTGACATGGTCATATACTATCAAACAGCATTCGTGCAGTTTTTTGTGGACCATCAAATTGTGGTAAAACGAATGCACTGATTTCTTTAATTGTACATCCAAATGGTCTCAGATTTGATAATATTTATCTTTACTCAAAATCTTTACAACAACCCAAGTATCAATTCTTGGAAAAAGTGATCGATGATGTAGATGGTGTTGAGTACTTTCCATACAGTGAGCATGAACAAGTAATTTCACCTAGTAGAGCTGAAACAAACTCTATCATTATCTTTGAGGACATCGTTTGTGAGAAGCAGGACAATGTTAGAGCCTTCTTCTGCATGGGCAGACACGTCAGTGTTGACTGTTCCTACTTATGTCCGACGTATGCTCGCGTTCCTAAACATCTAGTCCGCGATAATGTTAAGTTATTACTTCTTTTTCGGCAAGATGATAAAAATCTCAAACATGTGTATGACGATCATGTGAATACTGATATGACTTACACTTAATTCCGAGAATTATGTTCAGCATGTTGGAATAGAGATAAATATGGATTTCTAGTAATCGATAAAGATAGTAATTTAAATGAGGGTAGATATGGAAAAGGATTTGACTGCTTTATTATTCTATAAATAGGATTGTTTAATTGTAAATAAATTTAATTTTGTGTGAGACACTAAGGTATAAACATGTTTCATAAAGAGCAAGATGTACTTCGGCAAATAGCAAAAGCAAGCGATGTTATTCAACAGAAACACCGCATGCTAAACCTAGGCAAAGAATCTACAGAGCATATTCTCAGTGAAACTTGTAAACCTATAGTTACACCATTACAAAAGTTCGAAAAAGTACTGGTTTGTTCGAACTCTTATTCAAGCAAAAACCTGATGAAACTTATATAATTCAGGATGATCAAAACAACTATAAAGAAATTCTTATTGCTACAAATGCACATAGGAAGAATTATAGTTCCCCAAAACCCATTCATTCGAATAATACTCTAAAGTATAAGAATATTATAGCGAGACTTTTTCCACATAAGCGATCATCTACAAGTGGAGGTTCATTAAAGAAAAAGAAACGAGTAAAGAGTTCAATACCTCAGTTCTTAATAGCAAGAAAAGATTCAAGGCCAGACTACATTTAGTGGGATGATGCTAACGAGCTAGTTGACCGCCTGCGACTACTCACAGCATCTCAAGCAGCTGGAAATCCAAGTCATAATAATGAAATTATTTCCATCATCGAGGAATTGCGACAAGCTCAAATCATATATTAAGAGATTGAAGCTCACTAAAGCGTCAGTATTAAAATGAGTATCGACGTGTTCGGGAATCCTCTGAATCGAGCTGCGTCTGCAAATCGTGGACCTCCTAGTATTGGTTTTAAATTTACCTCTAACGGTCCAAAATTCAAAGTTGGTGATAAAGTTCGAATCAGCAAGTATAAGAATATTTTTGAGAAAGGATACACACTCAACTGGACAACTGAAATATTTACTGTGGATCGGATCATTGCAACTAAACCAGTAACATATAAACTAAAAGACTATCAGAACCAACCTGTCTTTGGAGGCTTTTATCAAGAGGAACTTTTTAAAGTCAAGTATCCAAATATTTACCTTGTGGAGAAAGTCAGTAAGAGACGTGGTAATAAAATCTATGTCAAATGGCTTGGGTTTGACAGTTCACACAATAGCTGGATAGATAATACCGATATGTAATAAAGTTAAGCTAACGTTAAAGTAATGTTAAAGTAACGTTAAGCTAACGTTAATGTAATGTCAATGTAATGTTAAGGTAACGTTAAGCTAACTTTAAGCTAACGTTAAAGTAACGTTAAAGTAACGTTAAGCTAACGTAAAAGTAACGTTAAGCTAACGTTCAGCTAACGTTAAAGTAACGTTAAGCTAACGTTAAAGTAACATTAAACTAAGCTTTAAAACTAATGTTAAAGTATTATTAAACTAATGTTAATTTAACATTAAAACTAATGTTAGCAAACTTATGTATGTAATCAGATGTAAGGTTTTATTAAATAAAAATATATGAAATGTATATAAAAATTGTTCATTTATTCATGTTTTTACAATCATCATCATCAATCCCGACAATGTTTTTTATCGAATTATAAACTATTTACAATATGTCCTTCGATTTATAGGTTAATTATTTACATTGGTATCATTATCCTTAATCTTATAATGGCCCCAAGCTAGCGTATCAGTGCTTTCAGGCAAAAGATACCGTTTATCATCGAAGGGGCTTAAAGCCACTTTTAGCTGTTTAACCATATTAACTTGATGAAGACGCGATCTAATGATGTACTGTGTTCTAGTTTGAACTTCAGCATTTCTCAAACAGTCAACGTAGTCATCAAAGTTGATAGATTTCTGTACAACGCCTGATTTTATACCCTTGGCCTTCTTTACAAAATCTTGGCCATTTACGCGGATGCTGTACATCTTACTCCTCAAGCCAACAAATTCAGTAATGACCTGTCCACTGCACTCATCTCTCATGAGGCCTAGAACTTTTTTGTTGACTTGAGGCATACCGTAAATGTTATTTACAGGATAATCGGATGTGTCAAAATTGTTGATATCTTGTTTCATATCCATGTAAATATCTGGACATTTAACTTCATAAACTAAGCTATTAGTGTCTGTGTATAGCAGTTTAGATTTGTCACCGTATTTGTTAAACATGTAGCCATAATGGAAGTCATAGATCAAGGTTTTCAAAATGTCCAGCACACTAAGCCAAACATATATGGGTTTGTTCATCAAAACCTCAGTCTTCCTAAGTTCCACAGCCACTAGATCTTCATGGAAGATTGCTCGGCTGTGGAAATTAGGTCTAGATATAAGGGCTTCTGCTCCATACCTACCCTCCCACTTTGTCAAGAGTTTAACATCTATATGCCTTATAGTCGGAAAGTGTGTCATCATAACAACATTTTATGTAATAACCTATACTTGATATCTCATGCTTTTGAAAGATCTCAGTGTTACTTTTCTTCTCCTGAGATTCGTCAACCGGAAGCAACAGACACTCGCAATCGAGTTAGTACGTTTTCCTTATTTCTATAGTTGGTGAACTCAATTATCTTTAATCCATACATAGTGGAAATTTGATGTATCGATGCCTTCATCATACATTTCAAACACATTATCATTAATACTCTCATCAATGTAATCTTCTTATACGTGTAGAAGATTGACATGTCGTTCCCTCTTTTGTGATGCAATATACATATAGGGGGACGACAGTGTAACCATCATTCCTTCGTACAAAACCGTATACATTGCTGGAGATATTATTTTGCCGCTCAAACTTTGGGATATTTTTTAAGGTTACAGGAAAGTCTATACCAGTAAAATCTAGCCTATCTTCATGCATATTATAATTAGAAGCACGTTCAGGATGAATCTGTCTATCAGCTGGATATAATGCTGATAGAACAGCCCATTTAAAACAATGATTATCATTCTTATTTTCTACATTTATACATGCTTGCTTCCTCTTAATTGGATAAGGTTGGGGAATAAATGAACTAGCCCGCATAGGATTATATTTATTTACATTGATTTCCAGGTGTATGATTGAATGTAATGTCCAATCGGAATCAGTTCCCTGGAATTCTTCAACTTTTTTCAGGATTGGTTGTTTCATATATTCATTAAACCAATCATCTAACAATGTCGTCGGGAATATGTCATTTGTTTCGGCTAGAAATGTTTTTACGTGCACACACTGATCACCTTTCTTACATGTCTATACTTAGCTACTAGCACACCGTAAACTTTGACAGGTCCATACTTATTTAATACACATCGCATTCATTCTTGAAATAATACAGAGGCATCATTTAAAAAATTACTTATATCTATATGTACAAGGTTTGTTATTAAGTTAGTTTTTAGTCGACATTGGAATGCTTTCTCGGAATCGGCCCAGTGAAGTCGCTTGGTGATATCGTCTTCTTCGTCAGCTGCTGCAGCCATAGAACCACCGCTTCACAAATGTTGTTGGAAAATAGCGCTTAGACTGATGATTCGATTAAGTATGTGAAGGCATCTCTGCTTCTCAGATGTCCAGAAAAGGTCCTTCAGTATAGATTTTAATGTATCTATATTGGCATTGCATTGTCTTACCATGCGGTGAATGTATTCAGTCTTGGAGTCGCTATGTGATAAATTAGGGAGTATGGCTACTGCTTCTTCTGTCCTGATGACGAGTATCTCATATTCATCCAAGGAGATGGTTCGACGCTACTTTGGTGGCCTCTGCTGCTGCTTGCAGGTCTTGCGCTTTCCAGGTATTTTTGAAGCTGGTCGCTGCTGCTGCTGCTCTCCAGGCACTTTGGAAGTTGGTCTCTGCTGCTGCTGCTTGTTACCATCAGCCAGGTCGTCTGGTTGCTGAATGAAGGAATCGCTCCGGAGACGCGCTTTTATAGCCAGAAATCCACACTCTGCGCATGCGCAACGTTCAAATAGGGGATTCCCGTAACATTGTCACCCCCACCACAACTCTGACCAAGAACCTGTGAATCAAACTGTGCATGTGAAACCTTTCATCAGTGGGAATCCCCTCACAGTACTAAAAATACTTTATCTGTGAGCTTCCTCACACCACTACGCGTATGTATTATTAAATGATTCACCGCACTATACTCCACCTTCATTTCCATATAGATTATTCTGATAAGAATCAAACTGCGCATGCGCACCTTCAACTATAAACTAAGGTTTACTTAAAGAATCGAACTTAAAATTAATAGGAGAGGGAAGTCACTAGTAAATAGAAATTTAATAATCCATTTTAAAATATTTATTTAACAAACAAGAAAAATCTTAACCTAGTTTTTACAATTCGGTATAAAAATCCACTCCAACTCTGGAAACAGAAAAACCTGAAACAGAAAAAAACCTGAAACAGAAAAAACCTGAAACAAAAAAAACCAGAAACAGAAAAAAACCTGGAACAGAAGAAAAACCTGAAACAGAAAAACCTGAAACAGAAAAAACCAGAAACAGAAAAAAACCTGAAACAGAAAAATACCTGAAACAGAAAAAACCTGAAACAGAAAAACCTGAAACAGAAAAAAAACCTGAAAAAATCTGAAGTAGAAGAACACAATTGTCTCATGTATATAGATTATATAATCAAATTCACATACAAGTATATTTTTTATCGTATTTTTTTAAATTAAATATAGCGATGATGTATGCAGTAGGGAGGGTGGCTATGACAACGACGAGGATGCCTGTGTCTATGTTGTTGTCCTCTGACTTCAGCTAGTGGTGGTGGTGGTGGTGAAGATGGCGGTGGTGGTGGTGAGTCTAAAATCTGCTGCAGAGAATATGAAGATGATGCTTGTGGTGGTGACCCCTGTGGCAATGGGACTGGCGATGGTGGTGAAGGCCACTCCAACTCTGTGAAGTATATTGGTGATGATGTGTGGGAATCTATCACCAGCTCCTCTGATAAAGACGACCATGCTGAAGGAGATGATGAAGGAAGTAGCTTCCATCGAGCCATTGATATTAGTGCTGGCAGAAAGTACTGAGTGACGTCATCAGTTATTTACAGCCGATTAATAAAGTAGGCTTACGATATAGCGACTGAGGCTCCATATCTGGCTGGAGACGTGCATTATCGATGGCCCCTGTTTTACCGACCTATGGTAAAATGATATTATAAAAAATTACCGACCTCCCTGTTATACCGACTGATGGTAAAATTGATCTATAGCGTAACGAACGATGATAAAATGATGATATGTAAAATTACCGACATCCCTGTTTTACCGAGCGATGGTAACATTGTTCCCTACCTTACCGAGCGATGGTAAAATAATAATATAAAAAGTTATCGACTTACCTGTTTTACCGACTGATGGTACCAAACTGTTTTACCGATCGATAGTAACTTAGCACGGAACAGAGCCTTATTATGTTAAATTGGCAGGAATCTCCATTGCAGATTTCACTTTTTTAACGATTTAGCATGGAACCGAACCTTATAATGTTCACGTAATAGGAATCTGCATTACCAACCTCACTGTTTTACCTACTTTTCATGGAACAGAACGTTAAATTTACCGACCTCTGTGTTTTACTGACCGATGGTACAATGCTATCTCAGCAGGAATATACATTAACGACCTCACTGTTTTACCGACTTAGCATGGAACAGAAGTCTCCCTTTGTCGGTGGCGTCATCTGTTTGTGTCGGTAACTAGCGCCCGTGGCGCCATCTCTCGGTACCAATGCTCGCACCTAACTTCAGAGTGGAGCCACAGCGCCCTAGCCCTAAACTCTTTTACCGATCGATGGTACAATGCTATCTCAGCAGGAATATACATTACCGACCTCACTGTTTTACCGATTTAGCATGGAACAGAACACTCCCTTTGTCGGTGGCGCCATCTGTTGGTGTCGGTACCTAGCGCCGGTGGCACCATCTGTCGGTAACCGCGCTCGCAGCTAACTTCAGAGTGGAGCCGTAGCCCCCTAGCCCTATTACTAGCAGTTGCATTTTAAACCAAAAAGGTTAAATTCCTAGCAATAGAATTACATTTTCTATAAAATTGACGAATTTTTAACCAATTAGTTATTTTTTCAGTTAAAAAGATGAATTTTTGAACAATAAGAATGATTTTCTATCGAAAAAATGAATTTTCAACAAAATACATCAATTTAATTTTAAATAAATATCGCTGCATTTACTTGAAATCAGAAAAATGCTATATCTATTGGTCAGTGTATTATAAAAATGAGAAGAGTAAAAAAGTGACAAATCTTTTCAACATACAGAATATTGCGTTTATTGCCTCATAAAAGATTCACAGTAAATCCCAGAGATACATTTTATCTGAAGTTGGATAAAAGCGTTGCAAACAATTG
>CAKNWT010285813.1:0-15986 GCA_932066315.1 Andricus coriarius | reverse complement strand
GGAATCTTAAGAAATGTTTTTTGATTCTTTTGAAACCTTTCAAAATTCTTAAAAAGCTTTTTTTTTCTCGAAATTTAAAAAAATCTACATTTTGTTTTACATTTTTTAAAATCTTTTTAAATTTGCTATTATTTTTTAATCTTTTTAAAACTTCTAATTATCCCTTAAGGTAACTTAAATTTTTTATATAATTTTGTAATCGTGCAAAATTGAACATGTTTGCTTTAAAATCTGTTTCATTCTTTTTCAAAATTTTAGAAAATCATTCAAAATGTTTTGAAATCTTTCAATTTTCTCTTGAAATTAATTTAAAAAAATTTTTAATTATTCGCAATTTTCCCAGGAAGCTCAAGAAATGTTTATTGATTCTTTTGAAACCTTTCAAAATTCTTAAAGAGCTTTTTTTTCTCGAAATTTAAAAAAATCTACATTTTTTTGAAATGTTTTGAAATCTTCTCAAGTTTTAAATTATTTTAGACTCTTTTCAAAACTTCCGCAACTTCTAAATATCTTTTTAAATAATTCAGTTTTTCTACCATTTTTTGTAAGCCTGCAAAATTAAGAAAATTGTCTTAAAATCTTCCAGATTCTTTTTTACGTCGGTATTTACAATTAAATTTTTCCCTTTTATCAATAATGTTTAGAAACATCAAGAAATAAATTTGATCATTAAATAAAATTACTTATTTGGAAATCTTTATTTTAAAAATTTATAGTGTAGAAAATTGTTAATCATTAGTAGTAAATAAACAAACTGAAAAATAATCAAGCTTTCGACAAAAATGTATGCGAGATCTCGTGACTATAAATTTTTAAGAAAAGAATAAACAATTAAACATTGAAATTTATTTTTCTTCTTATCACGATAAATACAAAATATCACATTTTCCAACACTTAAAATGTGGTTCCCGGCTCGAATTTGAATTCTTACTTAATTCCCGGTTTTATTTTAATTCCCAGCTATTTTCCGGAATTAATTACTATTTACCTTAAAAATAATCGTTTCCATCACTTTTAATTTTTATACTCTGATTTATAAGATTTTAGAATAAATATGTTTAAAAACCTGGAATATTTCAAAGAAGCTGCATAAAAAAAGTAATTAACTTACAGAACCTTTAAAAAATCTCTCTACTTTACCTGCCAATCGCTGAAGTTTCTCTTGTGTTCCAGAAAGTCGAAAAATACTCCGACCTCGGTTGCTGTTTCCCGGGCGATAAGCTGACGATCTCTCATTGCTAACCTGGGGCTTTTAACTCCCTCAAGAGCCTGGCAGAGTATCAGCACCAAATTTACTTCCAAAGCAAGTCTCGTGTTATTTTCTTCCATTGAAGCAAACCAGGGATCACTCGTTCCTCCATTTCCTTCGCTACGAGAACGATTCAACCCATCGTTTTCATTTTGCCTAGAACTTGGACTACTGCTTTTGCCTACGTGGGATCGACCTGGTACTGGAATCAGAGCAGTTGCCCTTGAAAGAATCGTGTTCTCACAAATAAGGGGATCAAAAGGCCTCCTAATAAGTCTTGGATTGCTGAGAAGTGGTACAGTTACGTCTCGGCCTGTGAGGTATCCTGAGAAATCTACACCACTGGGATAGTTACTGATCATAGAAGAAGCTACTGAAGCTGATGAACCTGTGTGGTGAAGAATCTTCCTCAAATCCTTAACTTGCATTCTACGGAGATTTTCTGGAGAGGCTCGTTCCCATTCTTTTTTAGCAGAATCAATTTTATCGTCTCGGGATGCCGAGGAACGTATCGTACCACTGGATAAAGTTGATAAAGAGGAAGTCTGATTCGATGAGGAATGAGCGTGAAGCTGAGCCTGAGTGAAAAGTTGAGTTGAACTAATTATCGTACCTGGAAATAAAAAGGTTCATTTAATTCGGATGGAATTTTCGCGTGAGTTTTTTATCAAGGGTTTCCAGCGTCTCTACTCAAATCCTGAAAACAATTCCTTGGCAATTCCAGGTTTTTTCCAATAACTTAAAATTAAAAAAGCTGAATATGTATACAACTTCACATGTTTATTGTAAATCATGTTTTTTCAGGCCTTGTAAATAATATATAAATGCGTAAAAATGGTACTATTTATATGCAAAATTTATTAACTGTTTAATTTATTAACAAGCTTAATTTGAAAATATTATACCTATCGAATATTAAAATAAATTATTAACACTAAACACATGATGAATCATGTCTTAAAATGATTACTAAAGTTCATGCATTTGAATAGTAGAAAAAAAATATTTTGTTTTATTTTCATGCTTAAATTTCAGTGCATATTTAACATATGAGTCGCTGGATAGTGTAAGGGCATATAAAATTAACATGGCCGTTTCGGTTGGCCCCTGTTGCCTTTAAAATCGATTTTAAAAATTAAATTTTTAAAACATATGGCCATGAAATTTCCTACAAAGCCATGTTTAAAAAATTTAATTTTCAAACTCGATTTTAAAGACAACAGGGGCCAACCGGAACGGCCCTGTGAATTTTATATGCCCTTATACTATCCAGCGGCTCATATTAATATTTTGAATAAAAGAAATTCTCCTGAGATTAGTGAAAATGATTAAAAGAAGTATGATTTTAATAAGTACAGGCCTCACAGTCCCTATGGGATAAAATATAGGGACCTAAGGGTACTTTTTGTCACGCTCATAGGGTACTTTTTTATGCTCAAAGGGTACCAAATTCAGGATAAATTCATACCATTTCAGAACAATTCAAGTTGAATTTAAAAGAATTCAAATAACTTGGAGAAAATTAAGAAAAAAGTCCATTGATTGCCGTAAAGTTGGAATCAATTTACAGGAATTTCAGGTAAATTAGAAGAATTCGATGGAATTCATAAAAATTCAAGGTGAATTTAAAAAATGCAATTCTATAAATTTGAAATGAGCACGGAAAAATTCAAGGGAATTCAAAAGAATTTGATGAAATGCTTAAGAATTCAAGGCAAGGTTAAAAGAATTTAGGATCAATTAAATAAACACATTAAAAAGATTTTTAAAAATCCATTGAATTAAAAAGAATTGAGTTGATTTAGAAGAATTCAAGTAAATTAAAAAAATTAAAGAGAATTCCAAAGAATTTAGGGGGGGGGGCGGCAATTCAAGTTTAATTTTTAAAAATTCAAATTAATTGCAAAAAATATGTTTAAATCTCTTGAAAATGCCTTAAAATCTTTTAAAAACCCTACAATATTTGTAAGTCTTTGAAATCCCTTCAAACTATGGAAATAAAATAACAAAAATTCTGGGAATCGTTTAAAATTTCCTAAAATAATTCAAATCCTTTGAAATCCCATTAAATTACTGATATCAATTAAAAATTCATTTCTAATATTTTAAAATATTCTAAAATATTTTAAATCCTTTAAAATCTTTTGAAATCCCTTGAAATTTTTTAAAGCTCTTAACAATGCTAAGGAATTTGAAAAAATACCTTAAAATATTTCAAATCCTTTTATCATTTTATCAATTGATTCACAGGATCAATTAAATAAACACTTTTTAAACGTCAAAGAAATCCATTGAATTGAGTAAATTTAGAAGAATTCTAATGAATTGAAAAAATTCAAAAGAATTTAAAAGGATTCAGTATAAACTAATAAGAATTCAGGGTAAATTCCAAAAAAATAATTTCAAATCTCTTCAAATACTTGAACCCCTACAAAATACCTCACTTGTCTTGAATAAATTCCGGAAAATTTAATAAAATACATTGAAAGCATTAAATATCCTTCCAACTAATATTTAAAAATACCCTGAAATACTTCAAAATAATTTAAGACAATTTGGAAATAGGTATAGACCTCAATTGAATAGTGATTAATCCATGAGTTAATTTATTGAAAGAAAAGTTAAAAAGTGACTAAAAAGTGCTCTTGAAAATTCCTGGGAGTCTTCTACAACACCCTCAAATATTTCAAACCCTTTAAAATCCCAATAAATTACTGAAATCAATTAAAAATTTCTTCGTAATCTTTGAAAAAAATAACATCAAATATTTAAAATCTTTTGAAAATTTTAAAAGCTCTTGAAAATGCCAAGGAATTTATCAAAATACTTTAAAATATTTCAAATCCTTTGAACATTTTATCAATCGATCCTCAGGATCAATTAAATAAAAACTTTTAAAAATTTAAAGAAAAATCCATTGAATTAAGTAGAATTAAGAAAATTAAAGAAAAAATCAAGTAAATTCATAAAATTCAAGAGAATTCCAAAAAAATTAGGATAAATTAATAAGAATTCAGGGTTCACTTAAATATTATAAAATCCCGTGAAATTCTATGATGCTATTTCCCGAAATCCTGGAAAATTCATTCAAATACATTGAGTTTTAAAATCCCTTAAAATCATTGAAATCCTCGGAAATCTTATAAATGAAATCTTTTAAAATATCTTAAAACCTTATATTTTTTGGAATCTTTAAAAATACCCTGAAATATTTCAAAATTATTTAAGACAATTCAGAAATAGTTTTATTGAAAGAAAAGTGACTAATGTGATCATTTAATTTAAAAAAGTGATTAAAAATTGATTTGACAAAACAAGTGAGTAATAATGACTATGTGGCAGCCCTGATTATTTTTTGCAGTTACTTCTAACAGAAATTCCCTGATTTGTTACTTTTTTTTCAAAATCCCTGACTCTTGGAAGCTTTAATCTCATTATAAATTTTTTTCAAGTTGCATTATGGGCTGCAAATAGGGTACCATAGGGACCAAATCATGAAAATAGGGTACTTTAGGGACCTTAACTGAATATAGGGTACAATAGGGGATATAGGGACCGGGCTGTGAGGCCTGTAAGTACAATACCAGTACTATAAAGTTATGTTTACGAATGACAAAGCACTGTTATACCATTTTATATTGAAATAAAAAAAATGTAAGCAGGTTCGAAAAAAGTTCCCTGATATTTCCAAGTTTTCCAGGTGAGTAAACACATTAGTTTCTGTTGAATTTTGAATTTTTTGTATTAAAATTTGGGATTACTATACCATAAGTTAAATGAGGTCCAGAAGTGATGCACATTTGAGGTGGGCCAAAGTTCATCTCTGCCATTGGTGCATACCAGAAATCTTCCTGGGCGTAAATCGTGTCGACGAGAGTGTTGAGTCGAGGCGAAAAATAAACGAAGCTCATAGCACAAGATGTGTTTATCAAAATTAACTTGTTGACGAGAAGCTTTAGTTCTCCGCTAAGTTGTTTTTCATCACAGGTCTGTAATTCTTCCGCACTTTCAACACTGATTCCATCCATGATGAACTTTAAAATTCGAGGACGTAGCAAAAGATTGACTGTACTGTCGTATGCCAAATATGTACATTTCTGTAAAGAAATAAAAATAACGTGGATTAGTTTCGAATTTTTAATTTAAATTAGATAACTTAATAGTCTACTTAGAAATAAACATGAACTAATATTCTTCTTCTCAAAGTAAAGTTTTGCTTCAGATTCAAAAACTTTCCTATTTTTATCAACATTCTTTCTGAAAAATATAAAATTGGATTAATTTATTTAACGTTACCTGAGGACAGTTTTAAATCCACACTTTCATTTTTGTAAAATTGAATTCCAATTATCGTTGGATTATTTTACCAAATTCGAGCAATAAACTAGGTTTAAAATAATGTTCAGTTTTCGACCAATCTATTTTCTTCGTAGATCAAGCGCAGTCGTAAATAATTTCTAAGAGATATATGCTTCTATTCTATTTATAAAAACGTTTTTCAGAATATTTTTTTGTATTATTAATGTTTTTTAAAGTTTGAAGCTTTACAAGCCTTCTGAATCTTCAAGAGTCAAAACTCGACCCTGCAGGAAGGTCTTCAGCCTCTCAAAGGAAGGTGGGTCCGTTGAGTTTTCTAAGGATTTTTCCCAAAGTTGGCGAGTTCGAGAGTCGAGTTTCTCGACTGTAATATATACTATAATATCAGATTCTTCCAAAGGACGGCCAATTGCATTCAAAGATTCCAAGTTTTGAATAGTAGTACTAAGTAACTCTTTTATTTCGCGGGAAGACTGTGACGAAATCGGTTGTAGTTTGCAGATATTTGATAAATAAGAATCCACAAGAAACCGTTTGTTATCGTACTTCTTTGTCAATTTTTCCCAAGCTTGATCATACTTCTGCTCAGAAACCGGAATATCTTTTAAACACTGGGATGCTTCACCAGAAACGTTTTCCTTTAAAAGCTGTAGCTTTTCCTTCGAGGTCAAGCTGGAGTTTAGACCAATTTCGGTTTTGAATAAATGACTAAAGGCATTCCACTCAGTTTGAGAGCCTGAGAATTTCGGGATACTGCATTGTAGATTATTTTTTGGCTTCTCCTCGAGTTGATCCAGAATCATTCCTTTTATTGTGACGTATTTGTCGTGAATTACTTTATACCTATCTTTATTATAATTAAAGTAGTGACAATTTTTTGTCAGCACAAGAGCATAATGTTCTTCTTCAAAACGAGGCCAAATTTTTTCTAGAGCATCATAATGTCCAATTAGACGACCTTTAGATAGATTTTTTTTAGAAACTTCTCCGGCAATACTATGGAATAAATCATAAAGATTGAACTGCTGCTGACATCGAGATTCACTGTCAATTGACATAGCTGCGAAATCGAAACACTTAAAAGTGAATAAATTTTCAAGGTCGCACAAGTGATGATTTATAAACTTCTAAATCAGAATGTCTGGCTGTAAAATTCTGAGTTCTGACACTAGAAGCTGATCGAATCTCACTATGCGGTGCTCCACGAGGAATGTGAAACACCGAGCGCTTATCACGTCCGATCCCTACCCCATACCTCTAGACTAAACATGCAGAAATCATCAGAAACTCCCTTCTCTCTCCATAGCTTGCCATGGATCAGTTGACACAAGTTGGTATGGAAAAAGATAAACATCCTTGAGGAAAGAAATTTCAATCTTCGCAACATCCTCTGTTTAAAATAAAATGTACGTTTTGAAGATATATATCATTAATTGTCGAAATTGTGACCTGCATTTACACTAGCAAAGTAAAAATACTCAAGAATAAAAATGACAGTTCATTACATTTTAAAATTCAATTTTTATACAATTCCCTTTATTGGAATTCAATTTGTCTTATAAAATTGAAGGAAGATATTTTCAGACAATAATCCTAATACGATTGATCCTAAAATTGAACAAATAATATAGAAATAATATTACATAATTGGGTAAAAGTTCATTGTTTTCCAATTATATTTACAGGCCTCACACTCATAGGGTACTTTTTTCACGCTCAAAGGGTAATAAATTCAGGATAAATTCATAACATTTCAAAACAATTCAAGCTACATTTAAAAGAATTCAAATAAATAAAATTGGAATGAATTAAAAAAATTTTAATGAATTGAAAACAATTCAAAGATATGAATAAACTTAATTAAATTCAGTAAATTTGAAATGAGCTTAGAAAAATTCAAGGGAATTCAAAAGAATTGGATGTAATGCTTAAGAATTCAAGGCCAGGTTAAAAGAATTTAGGATCAACTGAATAAAAACTTTAAATCGATTTTAAAAAATCCATTAAATTAAAAAGAATTCAGTTAATTTATAAGAATTCAAGTAAATTAAAAAAATTGAAGAGAATTCTAAAGAATTTAAAAGGATTCAGGGTGAATTCAAACATAAATTTTTAATCTCTTCAAATCTTTGAAACCCTAGGAAATACCTTACTTCCTGTGAATAAATATCCTTTGAAATCCCATTAAATTACTGAAATTGATTAACATTTCCTTTCTAATCTTTTAAAATAGTCTAAAATATTTCAAATACTTTAAAATCTTTTGAAATCCCTTGAAATTTTTTAAAGCTCTTGAAAATGCTAAGGAATTTGAAAAAATACCTTAAAATATTTCACATCATTTTATCAATTGATTCTCCGGATCAATTAAATAAAAACTTTTTAAACGTAAAAAAAATCCATCGAATTGAGTAAATTTAGAATAATTCTAATGAATTGAAAAAATTCGAAAGAATTTAAAAGAATTCAGCATGAATTAATAAGAATTCCGGGTAAATTCCAAAAAAAAATTTCAAATCTCTTCAAATCCTTCTCTTCCTCCTTCAAAGCGTTAAACACCCTTCCAACCAATGCCGTAGAATCTTTTTAAATATCTTAAATCCTTATAGGTTTTGTTAAGTCGTTTCATATCTTCCGAAATTCTAGAAAATTCTATATCCTAAAATATTTCAAACTCTTTAAATCTTTTCAAATTATTAAAATCAACTTAAAATTCCTTGGAATCTTTCAAGATTCCCTAAAATATTTAAATTCCTTTAAAATCTTACAAAATACCTCCTTTCAAGTGGATAAATTCTTTAAAATCCACTATAATATTATAAAATTCCGTGAAATTCTATGACGATATTTACAGAAATCCTTGAGAACTGATTAAAATAACTTGAGAGCTATTAAAATCCCTTAAAATAATAGAAATCCTCTGAAATCTTATAAAATAACGTGAAGTCTTTGAAAATATCTTGAAACCTTATAGGTCCAGTAATACTTTGAAATACCTTCAAATTAATGATATTAATGAAAAATTGCTTGGAATGTTTTACAATTCCCTAAAATATTTCAAATTAAAAGATCTCGAAAATGCCATAGAAGTTTTAAAAATATCTCTAAAATCTTTAAAATCCCTTCAAATTATTGAAATCTATTAAAAATTTCTCGGAATCTTTAAAAATACCCTGAAATATTTCAAAAGAATTCAAGACAATTCAGAAATAGGTATAGACCTGAATTGAATAGTGATTAACACATGAGTTAAGTTATTGAAAGAAAAGTGACTAATGTGATCTTTTTATTTAAAAAAGTGATTTGAGAAAAAAAAGTGTCTAATAATGACGATGTAGCAGCCCTGATTATTTTTTAGTTACTTCTTACAGATATTCCCCGACTTGTTACTTTTTTTTCAAAATCCCTGACTCTTGGAAACTTTAATCTTATTATAAACTTTTGTAAAGTTGCATTACAGACTGCAAATAGGGTACCATAGGGACCAAATCTTGAAAATAGGGTACTTTAGGGACCTTAACTGAATATAGGGTACAATAGGGGATATAGGGACTGGGCTGTGAGGCCTGTATTTATATTCTCCACCTAAAAAAAAATACTAATATTCCGTACTCATAGCTTTGCTTTCAATATTTTCCAAAGTCAAAATCCGACTCTACAAAAACATCTTCAACCTCTCAAACAAAGGTGGATCCTTGACATTTTCCAAATAGTTTTCCCTATCTTTACGAGTTTGAGGGTCGAATCGTTCAACCGTGATATAAACAATCCCATTAGACCAATATTCCATAGGTCTTCCCATTGCACTTAAAGCCTCCTAATTGCGAACAGTTACATTGAGAAGTTTCTTCAAACCTGAACTAGATACATTGGTGAGCGGTTGAATCTTGCAGATATTAGACACATGAATATTAACCACAAATTTTTTATTATCGTATTTTTCTTCCAAAATGTTCTAGACTTGATTGAAATTTTCTCCTGCAAGTCGAATGTCTTTCAATTTTTGAGCAATTTCGCCAGAAACATTCTTCTTTAAAATGTGCACTTTTCAAACTGGACTGAATCATGCCAATCAAAGCCTGGAATAAGTCACTGATGAGATTCCATTCTGTACAAGATCCAGAGAATTTCGGAATGTTCAGTTGAAGTCCCTACATATCTTGAATATTGAAAAGAGATCGAGTCGATAGTTTCCAGAAATTGACTTTTTACTTCAAGATAAGCTTACTGAGTGTCAATAAATTTAGATATTTTGAATAGTAGGGGGACAGATCTATTCTTCTTGTCCCGTGAAGAAGAGCATTATGTTTCTATTAAAAACGGGTCCAATTTTTTTCCAGAACTTCGTAATATGCAGTCAACACTCCCTTCGAGTGATTCATTGAGACCTTTATGGCAAGGTCGTATGCGCAGATGATACGATCAGCAAGTTTTTGTTGCTCTTCAATTCTTACCAAAAACCAAGACTCCTCAAACGACATGGCGCCGAGATTGTAATTAAATTTCAATTTAAAAATTATTAAAATATTAAGGCGTGCACACTAATATTTTAGAAAAATAAATTATAATAATTGAAGGATAAAATATGAGTGTAAATCCACTTTTGAGAACTGACTAGTCAAAAGTTGATTAGAGAAATGAAGCAATTAGAAAGGTGAAACCGGATAAAGTAGTCAAGTAAAAGATAAAACGTTTAAAAATACGTGACAGAAATCCACATTGCTAATATCATAACTACTTTCAAATAAAAATAACACTTGATAATCAGTCGATTAGTAGTATGACTCAATATCAAGTACTACACTGCCGTGCAAAAGTCTCCGACCACATATTTTTTTATGACTGATTAAGTTCTCTTAATTTTTAATTATGTCAGAGCTAATGAGTTTTCTCTTTAAAGGGTTGAATGCTCTCAAAATTCGGAATAAAATGAGTCCAGGATGAAGCCAATTTGTCTACTTTTTGAGTAGATATTGCAAAAATAGTGTAAATTTCAATGTTTTCTTTGATTTGCATTAACATCCGTGATTATCAATATCTTTCAATGTTCTTGGGCTCACTTTAAAGCTATTTTTCTAGTTTGTAAAAAATTTGAAACATATAACCATAAAGTTTCTCATTTAATTTTTATTTTTATTTGCCTACAGATAAGATGTTTTCACATTTTTTCAACTTGAGACTGTGATAGGAAATTTTTATAGATTAATGTTCATAAACTGCTACGATACTGTAGAAAAATAGCTTTAAAATGAGCATAAGAACATTTAAAAAATATTGATTATTAGGAAAGCTATTGGAAATGTAAGAAAACATTGAAATTTATACTATTTTTGCCATATCTACTTAAAAAATACACAAATTGGCTTCATCCTAGGCTCATTTTATACCGTATTTAGAGAGCATTCAACCCTTTAAACAGTAAATTTTTTAGCTCTGACATAATTAAAACTATGAGAACTTAATCAGTCATCAAAAAAGAGGTGTTCGGGGACTTTTGCACGGCAGTGTATGTAATTAATTAAAGGCAAAAATAATATCCAACGTTTATTTTTATAATAAAGAATAATATTTCGCGGATATTATTATTACATTGCCCTTATTTACATATCTACTGATGTACAAAAATTCTAATTAAACATACCACGATCTAATGATAACATGAAATTACCGGAAATAAGAACGAATAATCAAGAATTTAATTTTTTAAAATCAGATAATTTTTTCAATTACTAGAAAGCAAACATGTATTAAAATATATAACACATTCAAATATAGAAGTATAAGTAATACAAGATTGACACTTTAACTTCAGAATTAATATAAAATATTTTGGTATAGAGAATCAAACTGTTGCATTTTTGTTAAAACGCTAACATGCCCTTATTATTATTGTTCAAATATTGTAAATATTCTTGGGAGTCTAATGATTTTTAATTAACAATAATAATTTTGGACGAAAAACGCTATCATAACAACAAATTGTTTAAGAGTGTAAATCCACTTTTACAACCATGAGCATAACCTAAAATTGTTCAAACATTTTTATTTTATTTCAAATCTAATGATTTTTGATTAAAAATACTGATTTCCGGTATATAACGCCAAAAAAATCAAAAATTGTACAAAAATTGAGAATTTAATAACTCAATGATAATCTGAAAAATCTTGTGACTTTTTTTTACCAATACCAGTTTTAGACAGAAGCACTAACATAACATAACAAAAAATTGGTTCTAATTGTAAATCTTCTTTGAAATGTAATGATTTTTGTTGCAAACAGCCGATTTTCGGTGAAAAACCTTCACATAACTTTAAATTGTTCAAAAATTGTAAATCTTTTTTTAAATCTAATAATTTTTTACTAAAAATACCGTTTTCTGGTGTAAAACAATAAATTACCCTAAAATTTGTTTAATGTTGTGAATCTTCTTTCAAATGTTTGAAATATAATTGTTTTTAAATTAAAATACCAATTTTCGATGAAAAATACTAATATCATCAAAAATTGTTAAAATATTCTAAATCTTTAACCAAATTATAATTATTTTTATTTGAAAATAACAATTTCTTCATTTTTTATTTGAAAATAACAACATAACCTAAAATTGTTCAAAACTGATGAATCTTCTTTAAAATCTAATGATTTTTTAATCAAAATTTTAACTAAAAAAAACATTTAAACAATGCGAAATTGTTCAAGCTTGTAAATTTTATTATTTTAAACAAAATTCATTGGATTTAAATCTAATAACTCTTGATTAAAAATACCAATATCAGGTGAAACACACCAACATAATCTAAAGTTGTTGAAAAATTGTAAATACTCTTTAAAATCTAATAAATTTTTAAAAATGTCAATAATTCCAGACGAAAAACACTAACATAGCGTAACAGAAAATAGTTTGAAGTTGTAAATCTTCTTCGAAATCGAACGTTTTTGTTTAAAATAACAAATTTCCTGTAAAAAAACGTTTATATAACCTGAAACTGTGTAAAAAATGGTTAATCCTGTTCGAACTATAATGATTTTTGTTCTAAAATATAAAAAAAATTGTCCAAAGCTTATAAACCTTCAAAACCTAATGATTTTTGTTTATAAATGTCAATTTCCTGCTCACTAATAAAACAAAAAACGTAAATTGTTGAAAAAATTTTAATCTTTAAAATCTAATTTTTTGAATTAATAATAACCATTTTCGGTGAAAATAACGATCACAACCTAGAAATTTTGAAAATTCTAAGTCATCTTCCAAACTTTCTAATTTTATATTAAATTTAAATATAAAATCAGAAAGTTGCGAAGATGACTTAGAATTTCTAAAATTTCTAGGTTGTGATCGTTATTTTCACAGGAAATGGATATTCTTAATTAAAAAATTAAATTTTAAAGATTAAAAATAAGATTATTTGTAGATTTAATTCCCAAAATTTCAAATTTAAGATATAAAACAACTTCAAGTAATGAAAAGCTGATCAGATTTTCAAAAACAATGATATCGAGATTTTCGAGACATTTATCTTTATCACCTCTTTTTTATTAGATAGAAAAACAAGATAGACACATTTTCTTATTGCATTTCTAAAACTAGTACGAAATAAATACATTTTGACTTAATAAAAATAGCAATAAAAATAATTTCACTCACCACTAAAGTTTCTCGAACACTCGGTTGTATCGAATCCCAATAAACTGGTTTCGTTGATAAAGTTGTAACTAGTGAAATTAAGGATTGAATAAGATCAGCTGCCACAGGATCAGCAGTGTGCCTTAGCAAAGTAGAAACTTCTATTAGTTGATATTCGTGAGAACCCAGGAACGTAACCACGTACGAAATGTACGAAGAGGAAGATTCGCTTATCACAAGTCCAATTATAAATTCTAATCCAATCGTATAAAGAGGCCACCAATCCTGACACCGCCATCTACTCGTACTGGTACAATCCTGTAAAAAAATAATATTCCAATCTATTAAAAAACAATCGAGCCCTGTAACATAAAATTCCCTGACTGATTACCATCACAAAATACTTACATCGTACAACGAATCCAGAACGCTGTTCTTCAAATCTGAAGGTGGAATCAAAGCAAGGCAGAGTTTTGCCATAGCTTCTTCCTCAAATTTCAAAACCCCAGAAACCGATCTGACTCCAGTTCCTAGCAACGCAAGCGCTGCTTTGCTAAATCTAGCATAAGGATGTTTCTGCATCGTGACTCCAACCGTCGTCATAATCTCAGGAATCAATTGTCTAAGTTGCAAACACGCAGTTTTTCTCCTCCGACACTTCGAATTTGATTCAATCTGATACTTCAAAAGCTGAGTGACTAAACTAACAGTCAAAGTAGCCGGAAGAGATTCGCAAATCGCAGCCAGCTCCATCGCATCCAAATCTTCATTCGCTCTATCAATTTCCTCTTTTCCCTCTCGGTTTATAAACTTCCTCTTCTTCTCCCTGCTCCTCGCCATTTCCCTCAACTCTTCAACATCTCCAGTCGCCAGGACACAAGATTGTCCCAGTAAATATTCCAAAGTCCCATTATCTTCCACGAGAGTCTCTCCAATCAGCTGAACTAATCCCAAAACTAGACAAATCAACGTCTGTCTCAAGCTTCTACCATAAACTCTATAAAACTGCACAATTTCATGAACTAGTTCTGTCATCTTGTTTTTTAAATCTGAAGAATCTCCAATACATTTAGTCTTCCAGGAGGAAACACATCTGAGAGATATTGATGCCAACAACATCGTAGTTTTCGCGTGAGAACTTCGCTTTGCAGAAGATTTCGGAGTTGGTTGTTTCAGCAATTCGAGCAAATGATCCAAAGCAAGACTCGTTGTTTTTTGAGCTTGTTTTTCATCTACAGGATAATTCCTAGCAACTCTTTCATCCGTTAGAGTCACTAGAAGTTGATACCAGGACTCGAGAATCGTCTCATGGAAAGGCTTGTGGCCATCTTTTTCAATAATGACTTCTTCTTCTTCCTCTTCTCCATTTGTCATTTCTGATCGAGGAATGCTGTCGAAAACATAACTCGCTAGCTTCTCCCAGTAGTCTTCTTTTTTGTCAAGTAACTTTTCTAAATTCGTCTGGAAGTCCTTTTCCAAAAGGGTGCTTTTAAACAGCTCCAACGTGACAATATCAATCAATTGCGAATAGCCTCTAACATCAGGAACTAATCTACGAAATAATGGAGCGAACAAATTACTCCAAAAATCTGCCCTTTTGCGGAAAAAGCTAACGAGGATTTCGTTCCGATGGTACCACATCGCTCTTAAAAGACTCAAAGTTGAATCATAAAGTCTATCGTAGACGATGTCCTCTTCCTGATGAATCCTTTGCATATAAAGGTCCAAAAATCTGGTACAACCCTCGGTCAAAAATTCATCAGCAGGTCTCGGAAAAATTCTCCTACGCTCTGCTTGGTGCATTATGTTAAAAAGAGCCTCCGTTAATCCAGGTTGACGATCAAGACAAACTGCTACCAATTCAAGAATCGCCACCTTGACTTCCGCAGCACAGGTGGGAGACATCAATCGAGAAGCAAAAGTTTCTCTAATAGCTGTCCCATCCATTCCCATACAAACTAAAAGTGACATGGAGAATCCTTCAGCGAATTTCTTTAGCAATCTAACCGCCATTGCTTGAAGTGCAGGACTGAACCAGACGTAGAGATAATCAACAATAGTTGGAACGATCAAGAGACCATTTGGTAAAGAAGGAGAAGCATAAAGAGCAATTTCGAGCGGAGATCTTTCCTCTATTCCAAGTCCCAGATTCTTCCGATACATGAGTAGTCTGTTGACTACCGAAAGGGCCAATTGAACACTTTTTATTACCTTGAAGCCTTTCCCAGCGATCCAATCAGTCTCATTCATCATTCGATTACTCAAAGCTCGTTCTCCAGTTCTCACGAGTTTCAAAAGCGCATGCCTCGGCTCCAAATGAAGTAGATTATAGGTGACAATAAGTCTCAATTCATTTCGCGACTCGCCCTTTTGTCCTGGGACTGAATCGAGAGCTCGGTGCAGACAAAATACGCTTTTTAGCCAGAGTTCCACCTTCTCAGATTCTGATTGGAAGTACCAGGAGTCTAGTTTTGGAAGAACGCTCTGAAGCAGAAGGACCATTCCGGGAATTTCGACTGCGTACATAGCTTCTTTACTGTGTCGGGCGATTAGATAATTAGATAAGGTGTCTAAGTAGGCGTTTAGGATTGGATAAGTGTGTTGGATGGTCTCGATACTTGAAAGCCAGGAAGCTACAAGGCCTCCGTCGAAGGAGACGGCTTCAGCGAATTGTGTAGTTTTTTGGTAACGATCATCGAAGCGAGGATAGACACCGGTTCTCATTCGAGAAAGGACGTCTTCTGGATATCTGAGGACGAGTTTTGAAGAGACGCGGATGCAGGCAGCGACTACT